>JAAGAY010134629.1:0-17142 GCA_011801015.1 Ardeotis arabs | reverse complement strand
CCCTTCCCTTCCCTTCCCTTCCCTTCCCTTCCCTTCCCTTCACTTTTCTCGTGAAAAGTTCCATTAAGATTTCAAAAGCATATATAGCTGTATATAGGCTGCAGCTCCTGGCCTTTATTGGAACTTATCTCTAATGAAGAGACTTCTAGCACCTGGAAGTTGAATCATATATCGTGTCTTGAATCATATATTGAGAGGAGGCAGATGAGGAGACGTTTCCAGCAGTACAGCTGGATACTTGGATGATTTTTCTTATCACTGGTCAGGAGTATGTCAGGTCTTACTGTAAAAACCAGCATCTGGGTGCAGAAATAATCACTGACTTCTGGCGCTTGGACCAGGGGATGAACTGCAGTCTGGTCCCTCGCTGGTTCAGCTCTATTCTTCACTGTTACCACCTCTGGGACAATGGTGGCTTGGACCACAAGGTCCATACTCTAAAATGAATGCCCAACCTAAATGCCTCCAGCCTCTCACCTTTGGGGTGGAGGGTTTTGGGGGGCCACCAGGGAGCACTATTGGAAGAGCAGGTGGAAGATATGCAGGTGGCCATGGCAAGCCAGTGGTGCCTTGTACCCTTCTGTAAGCTCTCTCCTGCAGAAATTGTGGTAAGGAGGTCAGCAGGGTCCTTTATTCTCACGTGCTTGTTCCCTACTGCTATACGAGCCATGAGATGAGATAGGGTCAAGAGGAGGTTAGGTTAGGAGAAGGCTAGCATCACAGCTGGTACAGGAATTAGTTGTCACCTACCATTAGGTATGAAGTGATGGGACATGATGAGTGTGATTAGTAGCCCACCATGACCAAGTCGTGGAAGTAAGGAAAGGGATTACAATAAGACCAGGAAGTCTTGCAGTTTGGGTGAGTATACTTGTTCTTGGCTCAGTTAAAAGTTCTTTTTGAAGCTGTAGTTACTGGTGATGTACTTCTCTGGTGGAAGAGTAAAACCTCCTGAAGGGTTTTGGAAAAAAAACCCCAGTAATTGCCATGACCTACCCATAGCAGGAGATTCTTCTAGGAGTAACAGGTGAAATGAAAAGATAAAGGCTGCCTCACTTCAACCTGTGACATATTCACAGGCCAAAACTATTGATGTACAAGGCACTCTCCAAAAATCAAATTAGTACAGTGGTAACTTCCTTCTGTTTCATGCAGAAAAAAAAACCCAAACAGGGTATGATTCAGTTCCTGTCTTGGATTAAAGCAGATGGTCCAGGTTTGAACTGATATATCACTTTTTAAAAAAAATCCCACAGTCACTCGCGTAAGTTTATTTCTTCTTTTGTGAGGCTGGAAACTGGATGTGAATTACAGGGAAAGGGTTAAGTGCATCAGGAGATTGTCAGCCATTGGTCTGACTTTAAAACAAGGTGCCGGAGGGCATATCTTAACTTGACATGTTGCATTGTTAATTTACAGTTTGGGTGTGGAGGGACCTGCCTTCCCTCCTTTGTAATCTATGCAGGTGTGCACAGGACTTCAAAGCCAGCTGCAGTGGAGCTTATGTCTGCGAGAAAGCCTCCGCTGAGCAAAAATGCGCTGGGAGATGTGAACCCTAGCTCCCTTGTGCTTGCAAGCCTGCAGATCAGCTTGTCAATGTGGATTTCTGCTGGATTTTGTTTGTGCAGAGCGGTTTTATCCTTTCTCTGCAGGCTACAAGTGCCCCGACGCAGATTTTAGGTCTTATGCTACAGTGAGATTTTTTAAATAATTTAAAAAAATGTGTTTGGAATTACATAAGCACACTAATGCTTAGGACTAGATGACCTTTAAAAGTCCCTTCCAACCCTAACTGTTCTATGATTCTAGTCACTTGCTCTAATTTTTTTCTCTGCTTCCAGATCACTTGTGAAATACTCTGGATTTCTAACCATGTTTTAATTAGCAGCATTTTGAGGCATCTGAGAGGAGAGAGTTTTAAACCAAAAACCATTCACAGACTTTTCACACTGAGAATCCACTATTGATTATTTGTCACGCCAAACTGGGCAGCTAAAAAGCTATTCTACTGGTCTAGACTGGTTGGCTAAAGCTCTTTAAACCTAGAATAACACAAATGCACAGAAACAGCCCATAGTGGTGGGTGGTGAAGTGCTTATGCTCTTCCAGACCCTGTGTGCTGTTGTTATTTGTAGGGAGTGGAGCTCTCCGTATGTTTGGCAGGGCGGGGGCTGTGGTTTTGCCCACACAGGCATTTACACTCAGGTACCAAACCATTAACATTTCGCAGCTGAGCAGAGCACAGATCAGTCTATTCCATTTTTTCTCCTGCAAGCTGAAGAGAAGAGACTTCAGCTCTGTATTCAGAATTACTGAGCTTTTTTTTTTTTTCCATCTTTGACACTAGTATAGAAAAGTTACAAGGAAATTAAGTGTGTCAGTGAAATTGGACCTCACAAATTTTGCTGATTTATTTAATTGCCCCAGTACTTCATTGTTGCTTATTATTGTGATCACAATTATGGAAATAATAATAGAGATTGATTCCTTATGGCTCTGCTTTGTTTGGTGGTTTCTTCTATAGCTTTCTCTGTCCATTTTATATTTTCACTTGCCAATTTTTTTTTTTACCTCCCTGAATGAAATTCGGCATTGCTATATAGGAGAGGGGACTGCAGCCGCAGTCGTGCAGCAGAGAACATTACTCTTTGTCAGCATTTTTTAGGTTTTTGATGTTTGGCTTTGGTCTGATGCAGAATGAGGCTTGCACCTGCCAAACGCTTTCTTTTCAGTCTCTGATGACCAGGTAGGCCGGAACAGTTTCATCCTCTGTGGATGACCAGTGAGACACAGGGCATCCCAAACTGGCCTGTGAAATGCTTACTGGCTCCAGCTGTGGCCAATGCCTGACTGCAGACATAGCTGGGAGCTGGCAGGAATTGCCAGTATTTTTAATTAAAATGTTTGTAGCTATAACAGTAAAATTATGAGTTTGTAAAACAATTGTTTTATATAACTTTATATTTATATCCTCTTTCTGCAATTCCCCTCATCTTCTAACCACCAAAGACTAATGGAATACAGAATGGCCTGGGGATTTTTGCTTTGCTTGTTTTGCAGAGGTCATGAAGCCCTTGTAAAAAAGCTATACTAATATTCACAGTCCTCTTTTGGTAGAGAAGAGGTCCAGGCTGAACTTCTGGCTTTACCACATTCAAATACATGGGCTTTTTCTCGTCCGGGGAAGGAACTAAAGCCTGTTATATATAAAGCCCATTCAATGTCCAAGTGGAGACCGGTCACGAGTGGCGTCCCTCAGGGGTCCGTGTTGGGCCTGGCCCTGTTCAACATCTTTGTCAGCCACATGGACAGTGGGATAGAGTGCACCCTCAGCAAGTTCGCCAATGACACCAAGCTGTGTGGTGCCGTCAACACGCTGGAGGGGAGGGATGCCATCCAGAGGGACCTGGACAGGCTGGAGAGGTGGGCCCGTACCAACCTCATGAAGTACAACCAGGCCAAGTGCAAGGTCCTGCACATGGGTCATGGCAATCCCAGGCACAAATACAGGCTGGGTGGAGAATGGATGGAGAGCAGCCCTGAGGAGAAGGACTTGGGAGTGCTTGTTGATGAGAAGCTGAACATGAGCTGGCAATGTGCCCTTACGGCCCAGAAGGCCAACTGCATCCTGGGCTGCATCAAGAGGAGCGTGGCCAGCAGGTCAAGGGAGGTGATTCTCCCCCTCTACTCTGCCCTGGTGAGACCCAACCTGGAAGTACTGCATCTAGTTCTGGAGCCCCCAACATAAGAAGGACATGGACCAGCTGGAGAAGGTCCAGAGGAGGGCCACAAAGATGATAAGAGGGCTGGAGCACCTTTCCTATGAGGACAGGCTGAGAGAGTTGGGGCTGTTCAGCCTGGAGAAGAGGAGGCTCCGGGAAGACCTGATAGTGCTCTTCCAGTACCTAAGAGGGGGCCTACAGGAAAGATGGGGAGAGGCTGTTCGGTAGGGCCTGTTGTGATAGGACGAGGAGTAATGGTTTTAAAATAGAGGGAGGTAGATTTAGATTGGATATTAGGAAAAAATTTTTCACCATGAGAGTTGTAGAACACTGGAACAGATTGCCCAGAGAGGTGGTGGATGCCCCATCCCTTCAAACATTCAAGGCCAGGCTGGATGAAGCTCTGAGCAACCTGATCTAGTGGGGGATGTCCTTGCTCCTTGCATGGGGATTGGACTAGATGACCTTTGAAGGTCCCTTCCAACTCTAACCATTCTATGATTCTATGATTCTATATATGTGTCTCAGGTGAATATTCTATGTACCAAGTTATTAAGTCTCTCCCATAGGAGCAGTTCCATTTTGAATTAAATATTCATTAGGCCAGAAAGAGAGAGGAGTTACTTTTTCACCAGCATTCAACCATAAAATGCCTGTGAAGCCTCTGCTGTTAATATTCACCCCATTACACATGAATGGGACTGACAAACAGATTCCTTGATCTACCCAGTACACCTTATTCTTGTAAAAATGCTATTCTTGCTGTCTTTCAATCTTTGGAGAGTTTACAGGCATTGCAGCACGCTGAATAGATTTAAGAATGTAATTTCTGTGAGTGGGAACTTAAATCACTGACCATCTTCTTGTGGAATTTTATGGAAGCCTTGAAGGTGGTCAGGAGCAGAGTTTTAAGTGGAAACTCAGCATGGAAAACAGAGCCCCTGCAGCTGAAATGACAGCCTTTGAGGATGAAGATGGTACCACTGAACTGGTCTGGGACAAGAAAAGACTGCATAGAAAGATGGGTGAAACAAAAATAAACTGTGGATTAGGCTCCAGAGCTTGGTCTTCTGGAGGACTTCAGTTTATCACAAATCCCTACATTAAATGGTGCAGATGTCCCAGGTGGGAGAGATCACAGCTCGTGGCTAAGGACAGGAGTGCGCAGCCCAGCTGGGAGGGTGCCCAGGCTCCAATTGTGCATGTTCTCATTTGTAATTTCTCCTGTGGGTCTCAGATGAACACAAGTTGTCTCTTTCTAAAGGAGCAGTCTGATGCGAATGACTGTGTGACTTTTACAAAGGAAAATACTTGCAAGTCCGTGATTTTTGTTTTAAGCTTCAGAAAAACTAATCTAGAACAAAAACCAAAAATAAGAGAAGGGGAGTTAAGAGGAAGATATAGAAGGAAATAAATACGGAGAGAGAAACTAAGAGAGAAAAGAACAAAATTAAATTAATTTTAGTAACTACAGCAGGTCATTTACTCCCAAAATATTACCAATTTATGCCAGAGCTGTAAAGCTAATAGCTTTTTTGTTAAAATAGGTTGCATATTCTCCTGTCCAGTGGTTGCTAACTGCCTTCTAAATATGAGGACTAGGCAGAATATCAAGATACAATTAAAAATAAGAATAAATTTAAGCTTGGAAATTACAACACTGAATATCCCCATGGCAAGTAGACACATTAATGTTTTTTCTTGTGTCCGCAGTTGAGATGAAGAAAAAGTATGTGTCTTTTTCTCTTATCCTGCACTCAGAGATGGCCAGGAGAGAAAGGGTCCTTGCTGAGGCAGCAGAGAGCAGGCAGAGAGCAGGAAGACACATAGTGAAGCCTGCAAGGAACAGTAGCAAGGAAACTTGTGGAGTGAGACAAACTTCTTGTTTTGAATGGGATCTTGGACTGAAGAGAGGCAGTATGCTGCGATGTAAACATGGCAGCAGAACTCTTCCGTGCCTGCGAAGAGGGATATTCATACGTGTACCGGGGAACACAGATTTTTTGGATTTAGGAAGGGAATTTCGGTAGGAAAGCTGAGTGGAGATAAAGATGCAGATGAAGAGCATTGGCACAGGTAAAGTCAATGTAACAGAGTACAGGGGACAGACTACAGGGGTGGGTGGATCGGTCCTGTGGGATCTGCTGTTTAGCTCACTTCTGCTCTATTTCAAGGCATGCCCAGCAGCGTGATGGGCCCCACGGGTCTCAGCAGCTCTGAGGACACCGAGCACATGTGGCCATGGCTGATTAGGGTGCCTCAGAAGATGAGCATCTTCCACAGGGTGCGTTACTTATTCCTTCGCTCACCAGCAGTCGCACACGGATCAAAGGGAATGGAAGTCCATCTCCCTGTGAAGAAGCCCCCATCTTTGCAGTTTCTCGGGGTGAACTGCACTTCGGGGTTACCTGCCTGACTGCTGCCCTCTCCCAGCAGCCCCTCCTGGCTCTGCCTGTCTAGGCCCCTGCTGAGAAACCCCTCAGTTAGGATCAACCCAGGCACATCTTGTATTTAAAAATAAATTGCACATGTTCATGCCCCATGAGATTTTGGAAAGGTTTTGCAGTCAAAAAAGGGTTAAGGAAAAGTAAGAGAAGGAAAGGCACTTTCAGAGGGCACACAGCTGTCTCGACCACCATCATCTCACCACAGCCCAGGTCCCCACCATCTGATTGAGCTCAGGCTAATTCTAAGTCTTGTTTAACAATAACCTCTGGTTTATTGTATTTGATTCCCATGGGCCTGATATCTCCACTGGCTTGTACGCTGCAAGGTCCTCCCAGCGTGCTGATGGTTTTCACCCAGCTGTAGCTGGTGGCACGCTGACAGAGCTGGGATAATTAATCTGATGCTTAGTTATTGGCTCTGCTTTCTAATTCTCTTCTGTGAACTGGTCCCTGACTTGGATTCAGGCCACAGCCCAGTACAAATGGGAATGAAAAATAATAGATTTCTCTTAAGAAAACGCTTCCTTCTGACATAACAGACAGGCTTCTTAGCTCCCTCTGCATCCAATACTTCATAATTTAAGTGGAAATTGGGACTTGCCATCTAGTCTCAGCTCTTGGGAGATTTTTAAAAAGTTTAAAAAATTATTAATATTATAGAATCATAGAACGGTTCAGGTTGGAAGCAACCTTCAAAGGTCTTCTAGTCCAATCCCCCTGCAAGGAGCAAGGACATCTCCAACTAGATCAGGTTGCTCAGAGCCTCGTCCAACCTGGCCTTGAATGTTTCCAGGGATGGGGCATCCACCACCTCTCTGGGCAACTTATGCCAGTGTTCCACCACCCTCATTGTGAAAAATTTTTTCCTAATATCTAATCTAAATCTACCTCCCTCTATTTTGAAACCATTACCCCTAGTCCTGTCACAACAGGCCCTACTGAACAGTCTCTCCCTGTTTTTCCTGTAGGCCCCTTTGAGGTACTGGAAGACGGCTATAAGGTCTCTATCTTTCCTTCCATGCCTTCTCTGGTTATTTCAGAGCTCTGTGTTGTTAGTAACTATGAAGACATGGTTACTCCAAAATGTGACTTTTTTTGGCTTCCATTTGTACCATGTTGGAAAACTGGGTGAAAACTGCCTTTTCTCACAGCAAGGGACCAAACAGGCTCCTTGGGATCTCTGCAAGGTGCCCCCTTCGCTGAGGCATACGCAGGTGTACACCCACCTCCTAAGGACACTGGGCTCCACCTCCCTCCAGCCACGGCCACGCAGCCAAGGACCTCCAAGTACCTGTCAGAACTCAGCCACCCAAAACCCACTTTCAAATGAGCTTTTTCTTATGGAATTCTGCACCCTGAAGACAATAACGTATGCAATATCAACAATAAAAAACTAACATCACAACAGCAACTCATAAAACCCATTCAAATTAAATGAAAAATAAAAGCAATGCTGAATGATTATTAAAAAATGCAGCAAATAGAGAGTCATACATATTTTTATTAGCTCAATGTTTCATTAAGCATGATACTTCTTTGCATGATACTACTGCCTGCTTTTATTCCTCTGCTACCAGGTCAAGACCTGATGTTCTTTGCAAGACTTTGATTAATAATATTTTATGCTTTCCAGGTGAGGATGTTGCATACCATGCAGTGGTCCAGTCTCCAGGAAAGTGGAATTCCCAGACATACACGTGTGCCATAGAACAGTGCTGAGTATTTGCTTGTCTGGGGAATCTTCTGAATGGTAAACTCTGAGTGTCAGGGATTTTTTTGCTTAAATTAAAAAAAAAATTCCACTTTTTCTTTCTTTTTAAATGTGGAAACAAAACTTTAGTCAAAAAAGCATTAAGCAAAAGCAAGAGGAGGAGAAAATGCAGCTAGGATATACATGACAGTCCGTAATGCATCATTACACTAGAAATACACCCCCCTGACAGCAGAGCCACAACTCTGTTACCTGCAAGTGACAAACCCCATCAGCCGTGTTCCAGAAATAAAAGGCAGGGGGAAAGGAAACAGGCTGAAGATATTTTACTGTGATGTCTGGTGCTGGTGCTACTGCAGTAACCACCGAGAGAGGATGATGAATTGCACCCTGTCCTAGCAGCTCATACGGGCGGCTGCAAGGCTTTGGCAGTCTCAAGGGCAGCCTCCCAGAGTCCCAAAAAGCTATTCACAGGGAAAAAAAATGACTTTGCCCTTTTGCGCCAGGAATCCGGATGTCTGGCAGAGGGGGCAGGGGCGGAAGGGAGTTGCAGCTCTGCATTGTCCTTCACTCCTCGCGTTGCTGACACACCCCATATCCTTCTGCTGTGCAGATCCCTTTCAGCTGCCTGGTCTTAGCACCTTTGGCTGGAGGAAGGGCTGAATGCTTTCCCACGAAGCGCCCTGGCAGTCCCCTCCCTACTGCTGTAACTGGAGAAAACTCATGTTTGCAGCACTTTCTAAAACATATCGATGTGCTGTTAATCTTGATTTTGAGGGTCTCCCTGGTTTAGACTTTTTCCTAACTCGCTTTCCGTGGGCACTCTCACCTTTGCACATCTGCAGTGCGTACTGCCACAGCCTCCTGAGTGGTTTTGCTGTTGCAGGTGCTGGAGAGCTGTTCACCCATCACCCACTCGTGCTTTCTCTCTCCCTCCATCCCCAGGAGCCATGCCATGCCCTGCACAATCCTTACCAACCACAGCATCTGCTCTCCTTCATGGTCCTCCCTCCTCCACCAGGTCCCTTGCTGGCATCACTCCAGCCCTGCTCCAACTTCTGATGTTCACCAAGATGTTATGGTCTAAATTATTTCTGAGCACTCAGGGTCTTCTGGGCAAGGGTTGCAAGTTGGGGAGGCCCTGAAGAACATTTTAGTTTTGTGTACAGCTCAAGGCAAGGAGAGGGGTGAGTTATGCATGAGAAGACAGCCAGGGTCAGGGCTTTGCAGCTCCAGCGGCAGCATCTCACTGCTGATCAACTTGAAACACATTTTTGTACACAAGTCATGGAAGCCTATGGCAACACTGATGGAAACGGGCTGATGTAGGTTTAGTTTTAAGCCATATTTTGTTCAGGGTTTCTAAGGAGTGGTTGCAAATATAATTCTTTGCCCTTGGCTGTGGAAGGGCTTATGAATTGCACTAACCATTGCTTACAATCGCAATTTTCCCTTACTGAGTGAGGGTGTGGGGGGAGTTTCCTAAAGAGATGCCATCAAAGTGAAAACATCATCACTCATTTTCAGTCAGAAGAAAAGCACTGCTGCCCGTGGCCCCTCAAAGGCGGGCTGTGGTTCTGCAGCCAGCTGTGGCTGCTGGAGGTGGGTATCCCACCAGCAGCTGATTCTGGCTTCCCGCTGCCATGCACTCCAGGCAGGCACACTGAATCCCCCATGCCGAGCGTGAGATGTGCATTTTTTGATCCCATCTCATGCCTTCTCCCTTTGTTTGCTTGGGTCACCATTTGGGTTATGGTGACACCACCACCCTCCTGCCTGGTGATCTACTGGGACCTGCTGGGGACATTTGGGATCTTGAATCTGTTTAAGGTGGAAGTAGCTCTGCACAGAGCAGTGATGGGGACATGGGCAAACATACTGTAACACTTGCTCCTGAATTAATCCACTCATTTAAACGAGTCTCTGTGCTCCCCTGTTTTCTAGGTTGCTGGTTTTCTTTTTGATTCTCTCTCTGTTATAGCATCACTCTGCAAAATTTCACATCTCTTTTCACATCCTCACATTTTTTTTTTGGCTATTCATAACAGCAGTAAGCAGTGTTGGCCTGTGGTTTTAAAGTCTCTGTGTGGTAACAGTAGTCAGTCAATGTAATTTTTTTTCAGTCTGTGATCTGTAGTGCCATGAGGATATTTCTGTATGGAGCACTTTTAACGGCCAACTCCCTTTAATAGTCATTATTTATAGAAGTCCTGCCATGAGACACACTCATACCCTTACTTTTTACATTTCCTTCCATATTTTTTTAAAATATATTTTCAGGACACTCTTTTTCAGCAAAGCAAACAGATATGGTACATAAATGAAAGGTGACCTTTATGCACAAGGAAGGAGTTCTCATGAATTGCCGGAAGTAATAGACTATATGGGAAAAGCACCTCCTGCTTTTTTTTTTTTCTTATGTACAGCATTTCCCCCAAACTCCATGACTGTAAAACAGAGCCTTAAGTACCAGCCAGAAGCAGGCTCCTGAGTATTTAATATTATTCAGCTTTACACAGCTCCCTGCCTTTGTCCTTAGACAAAAGACTGCAGTCTATTAAATTCTTCTGCTCAATTTGCAATGAAGGCCATGTTAAATAGACTTCATTGTGCATGTCTATAGATAGAAAATGCTTTGGGGGCTATTGGAATGCCTGCTGCAGCCATCTACTGCTATTTGGTATAAGTAAATGCTTATTTAACTAGGTTTTGAAATGGAATACAATTGACAGAGTAGCATTACTCTTTCCATATCCCCATTCCCATTATTTTACCTATTCACTGTGTTTTTCTAATAACTCTAAAATCCAGACTGCAGCTTCCAAGATATATCTCCCAGGCCTGCCCTTCTCCTTCACCATCTCCAATAACTTCCTAATGTCCTTTGCTCACACTTTCCTACCTCCCAATAATCTGGCTCTTGCCTTAGCCAGTCGTGCCGTTTTTCTTCATCCTGTGATTGTTGCCTTGGTGTCTGGCTAAACCAGCCCAGCTCCACCTGCCAAAACGTTATGCCAAGCACATCCTCTCCTTTCAGATAAAATGGCAGAAACGCTCCCCTCCTCCTGGGCTGGTAGGAAGGGACTCTCATCCATTCCTCCCTGCCAGCACTGGCTACCAGGAATTGGCTGCTTAGTGCCTTTCCCTCCCTGCTGTTGCTGCTGCTAAGATGTGTTTCATCTCCTTTTCCACCCTCGTAAGAGCCAAATAATGTTTGAGGAAACCCTTGTCTTTCCCTTTTCCCTGTATCTGTGTTGTTATAGGCAGAGCTTGTTGAAGTACTACTTCTGGGAAACTAGTATTTTGGGGTAGGTTAACCTTGTTTTCTGACCCAGTCCTCCCATTTATTATTCATGATGTGAGCAGAGAGAGAGACATAAGAACAGGCTTCACAGTAGGGGATGTTCCCCATGTAGTCACTCATGCCACCTGTTTATCGGAAGCATGTATTGTTTATCTAAGGATGTTTGATCCTTGATAAGATGCTGTGCTTTCTACTGAAAATGAAATTTTCAGACGAGAATCACATTCACAAAAACCCTCCAAGCCTAAAAATGGCATAGTGAAAACTGAGAAATAAATAATGTACTTCTAGGATGAAATTTGAAGGCATGCTTTCACTATCCAGCCAACACAGACTGTAAGCAACAGCAAGGACAAAAGCAGTGAGGCATATTTGTGAAAATATCACAAGCAGCAACTCTGACACCTTCTAGAAGCACTACACCATGTGCTATAACATTTCCAAAATTTTTCCTGCTTGACTCTTACCAAGTGGCATCCTCACCCATGTACACCTGTACGTGGGTCAGGTCTGAGAGAACCACACGCACCACTGATCACTGATTTAAGTAAGTTTTTTGCGCTCTTAGTGCCTGCTTTCCTGATGTACTAAGGTGAGGCAACTGAGAGAAAGTGGTACTTGGTCTTGGCATGAAGCCAAGTGGATAGAATATTTTTGCATACTTTCTGCAAAAGTACGCACATTTAGGATGGTACCCTTTAAGTTGTAATTTCTTTGTTCAGGTTTTTTTTTCCTTCAGATGAAGGGTAAAGTCTCCAGAGATTCTTTACAGAGGCAACATCATATTTCAGAATGGCTCTTTCCTTCTTGATGTTGTGTGAACACATTAATATGCTTTTTTCCCTCCTATTCAGCTTTAGCAAATTTGAACTTTATTTTTATTTAACTCCTGAATCATTACTATTTATTTAATTACTTTTTGCTATTTGCTTTTATCTTTCTTCTGCGTTTATGGTCAAGGCAATTAGATACCAAACAGAATCTGCTTGAAAGAAAGATTGCAGAAGGTACAAGAACAACTGTAATGTTCCAGCTCCTGTACTTATTCTGTATTAAATCTTACTATGTTTGAGGGAAAATGAGTACTTCCAGTATAATACTCCTAGCTGAATACAATTCTTAATGTGCACATTTCTTTATCTGAAAATGTAGGGATTAGTCTTGCTTTTACTTACAGTAGTTTAACATTAACATCTCCAAGGATTTCCCTGCATCTGATTTACATTGTTATCTGTGAAATCAGACTCAGTTCCATAGGGACTGAGTTGTCCTTTCAAGATACTGCTTATTTCCACTATGGCTGTGATAGGCAGCTTCAGTTTAAGAAAAGGTTGACGTTATTATGAGTCACATAAATTCAGCCCCAAATTCAGTGTTACGAAAATCACTTTTAGTTGTTAAATTCATTTCAGGCTAGAATAATAAGACAGGAGTTGTAATGCTCAGCAAACTGAAAACAAAAAAGATCACTGAACTCCCCCGAAACAGAACATTTAAGAGTTGCTCTCACAAAAGTCTTTTCCCATGGAGCAAAATGGAAGGAGAGAGAGAAAACACAAGGTCATCCAAAACTAATTTTTTTTCATCTTTCAATGATTATGCTCTCAAACTTTCCTGTTTCACTCTGTGTAGTTTCAACTCTATGTGGCTGAATGAGATAAGGCAGGGCTTCATGAAACCAAAGAAACAAACTCTGTTTAAATGGAGAAAGCTGCTGTAACAACACTGAGACCATTCACAAATCCAAGGAAATTTTGAAGAATTGTTGGTGCAATATAGAAGTGATTATAAAGTAGTTTCTAAAATATTAAATTGTAACTTTGATTTTTTTCAGTACTTTTGGTTCATCATTATTTTATTTCAGAATTTCCTTTAATGGTATTTAAAACATCTGTCATGTTTGAGGTAGTTGGGCTCAAGCTGAAATATTTTCATTAGCCAAAAGCATTTTGTCATAACAGTGTCCTGACTCACTTTTGGCAGTTGCTTGTATTCTTAATTTGCCACATCTTAAAATAGTTTTTTCAAACTTACATGATCTTTTAGAGGTCACAAAGGAGAGAAAAAAAAGTTATGTGCTTGATTCAGTTCTACAGAGAGTTGTTTATATTAAAAGTTACGTGAACTGATGGGCCCCTGGGTATGGATTTGGTAGTGAGATGCCCATGGCTTTGGGACTTCAAAAATTTAGTGTTCAAGCTGATGCTTGGCCTCACTGAAGTTCCTGAAGCTTGGTGAGGTGCACATTTTGACCTAGCTGCTGGAGGGGTACCAGTGTCGGTGGAAGGGCAGGGGTGCACTCCTGCACTCAGCACCGAGATCAGGTGAAGGCATCCCAGATGACAGGGACTAGAACCACAACTCTGGCAATGCTCCTGCCTCCTGCCCAGCCTGTGCCCCCCCGCCACCCTGTAGCTCATTTCTGCAGGACATACATACCCATGCCGAACCTTGGAATAAGCGAACCATCACCCCTGCACACTGCTATGTGTAAAAACAGAATTAAACATGATTTTAACATTTTATTCCCATCCCATAACTGGTGGCTGCATTTTCTACATCTGTATCACTTGGTCAAGATGCTTCTCATGCACCTGTTTGTCCTGAACTCTCAGTCCCCACTCAAGATGTCAGCCAGCACTGCAGCCACCAGGACACATACAGTGCAGGGCGTATTAGTTTTATAACCGCAGATACTGAGTGAGACAAAATCAACAGAAAAGGTACGGTGGCTTACCGTGCCATTCATGCCCTTGAGTTATAGTACAGCTGATTTTTCATACGCTAAATGAACCAGATCAGGCCACAGAGACATTTCAAAATGCTTACAGTTTATGGCACTCCAGGATACTTATCCTTGGAAGAGGGAACTGTGGGTCTGAATGCATTTTGCCATGTACCTCAGAGCAATCTGTAGATGTAAGGGAGAACTGCAGGCAGACGTAGGGCTCAACTTCAGGCTGCACGTTGCAAGGCAAAGCAGCTCTTTTTTGGGGGTGACTGCCCAGACACCTAGTGTTTCATTTCTGCACCAGTGAAGAGGCACCACCCAACTAAACAGCAGGGCTGTGTACCTTTGCGGTTCAAAGCCTTTAAGAGTTTCCTGTGGATTTGCTGCAAAACATCTAAAATTGGTGTAACATGTGCAGCTCTTATTCTGTTCATATCTATCTGTCTTTAGTATCTTGCTCTTCTACCTAAAATCTCCAATTCCCAAACAACCTGACAGCCTTTGATTTAATGGGACTAGGACTAGGGCTGGAAGTGTTTCTACTCATCTACATTTCCTCCAGCATCTGTAAAGTTACAGAAAGCACCAAGTCTCCAAAGAGCCACAGCTACTCTTCATACTTCCTCCTTTCCCTGGAGAAGAATGGGATGCAGCTCTCACCTTGGGTTTTTTGACTACTTGGGACTACTTTGCAGAGATCCTATCTCTTGTTTCCTTCTCTTTGTCTGGGCTTTCTCCTTTTCTGTCACAACTGTGATGCAAACCAATGGATATAATAATAATAATTATCCACCCTTTTGGAAAGCACAACCAGGTAACCCCCAGACTTTCATAAGCACTCTCATGCTGGCATCCTGCACACCTTCCTCCTGTCTCAACATCCCGTGAAAGGCTTGTATGCTCAGGGAGCAAAGGGTGCATGAGGACGTAGCTGTCCAGAACCATTCATTTGACCAAGTGCAGAGCCATGTGCATGCAGTGATTAATGAGGAAGGTATCTTAGCATGAAAAAGTTGTGTGGAAGCTCCTCTAATAGCTGCAATACCTCAGAGAAAACTGTTTTAATTTATTGCAGGTTTTACACTGATAAATTGTGGTTCCTTTGCACAGGTTGCTCCCTCTTTAATTCCTATTTATTTTTTCTGCTGAAAAATGTGACTGGAGTTTGACTTGGCTAAGACAGGAAATTCTTCAATAGAGTAAAATGTCCAGCGTCACTTGGTACCAGACGATAGGAAAGATGATAATTCTACTGAAGATAATTAAATAGTATTTTAACCAGCTGTTAATTTATATTGTGTGCAGAATATTTTTTATACATTGACTTGGAATAAAAAAGAGTTGAAATAAATCCCTGTGTGTTCCAAAAGCTAAAAACTGGACTAAATGCATGACAGTTTTTTGGGGAAAAAAGGTATATCCTTATACTTTTGATAGACCATTAAATCCACAGAATAGGAAGAGATATAGCCTTAAACTTTTCTTAGAAAGCTGGAAACACGCTGTTCTGTAGCACTTTTTTTTTTTTTCCAAGAGAGCACCATGAACTCCTCAGATGGCCAAATTCTGAGCTCTACAAAATAAAACTCACAATACAAAAATCATAAGAAGGTTCAGAAGTCTAATCTTCCTTTTCTTTTTCTCCATAACTTTTTGGGTGGTCTCAGAAATTATGTGCTTGAGTTTTTCCACCCATAGCAGATGGAACAGGGTGTTGAATCTTTAAGAAACAATTGTTTCCCTTAAAAATGCTTGCTGACTATTTGAGTTGAACAAGCAGTCTAAGAAACAAACGATGCATTAAAAGGCAAAACATATTCAGTTGCATTGATTAAAAATTACCAGTAATTTAATTGTCACATCTTTAAGAAATAATCTGAAATCACTCATAGATGACTGGGGGTTCAATTTGTAAAGTGCAAAGTAAATTAGAACACAGAAGGTCTACAAAAAGGGAATAAAATAAAATCTTTCAATCCTTCAATCTAAAACTAATAAAGAAGTATAAAACTTAAGGATATTTACAGAAGTAAAGCACTTCTGCCCAAATGAAAAGTGAGGGTTTTTAGATTAATTGTTTATATAATAAGACAAAAATGCAGTCCTGATTTGACTGAAAATATTGGGAAAGTTGTACAAAATTCAGTGAACAGCCTTAAGAAATATTTTTTAAATTGTTAAAATAGCTCTTATTTTATATAAGATATAAAATTATATATCTTGAGCCTTTTTAAAGAAAGCCATTGAAGGCTGCATTTTCATTGAAGGTTGCATTTATTTACAATTATTTTTCAAATTACTAACGAAATAAAATATCGTATTTGACTCCCCCCTGCAATGATTTTTTACTTTTTAGCCCCTCTCCAGATTTCCTTCTCACAGTATTGCACATCAGCTACTGATTAATCATGTAACTGCAGTCACATCTGGGATTCTCTGCTCCTTACTTAAAGAAGAGAAAATAATTTTCTTCTAGGAGTGGGAAGATGCAGGAATGTAAGCTCCTCTCTTGAAACCAACAGTGTCATCTCAGATTTATTTGAGTATAAAGAAAAGCAGGATTTCTCCTGTGCTATTGTTTTATTCTTATGAGAGTGGTATAAAAAACAAGAGGCTTTCTTGTGTACGCCAGCTGGAAAGGCAGTTTCAGTGTGACCCACAAGCATGTCACCGCAGTATTTTGTAGCGCTCTGTAGGTGGTGGGACAAGAGAACTCCCTAGAGTCCCCAAGGGATCTGCTGTGCCCCCTCCCTGCCTCGTGGCATCCCTCTGGCCCCTGCATCCACTCCAGCCAGCTCTCACCCCATGCACATCCTTCCTGTGGTGGGTATGTACCCCCATGTCCTCTGCTGCTTGCTGGGGAACAAGCAAGGATGGAGGGTCATTAAAAATGCCTCTGCATGACTCCAGAAGCTTTGGACCTTTTAACCCTTTTAACATTTATAGGATTAAACCCAGAGATAGGGTAAAATGGCAAACATCACCTCAAAGATTTTAAGGTAAGGTGACTTTAGCCAGCTGAAAATCCAGACTGTAGCTACTTAAT
Source organism: Ardeotis arabs (assembly GCA_011801015.1). NCBI lineage: Eukaryota > Metazoa > Chordata > Aves > Otidiformes > Otididae > Ardeotis > Ardeotis arabs. The sequence continues at coordinate 181 of JAAGAY010134629.1, read as the reverse complement.
GAATATTAAACAGTAGAAAAAAACAGATAGTTAAACTTTTAGCCATTACTTTACGGGTTGAGCTCTGTCTGAGATTTAGGACCTCAGCCAAATCAGTCCTCCTTCTGTGAAGTGAAGGCAGGAGCTTTTCCCATGTGTCTGCTGGCAGGAGGTGGTGAAGAGGCATGCCTTACAGATCACA
>JAAGAY010134628.1:0-23580 GCA_011801015.1 Ardeotis arabs | reverse complement strand
CACGGGCCCACCTCTCCAGCCTGTCAAGGTCCCTCTGGATGGCATCCCTCCCTTCTAGCGTGTTGACGGCACCACACAGCTTGGTGTCATCGGCGAACTTGCTGAGGGTGCATTCTATCCCATTGTCCATGTCGCCGACAAAGATGTTGAACAGGGCTGGGCCCAACACGGACCCCTGAGGAACGCCACTCATGACCGGTCTCCACTTGGACTTTGAGCCATTGACCACCACTCTCTGAGTGCGGCCATCCAGCCAACTCCTTACCCACCGAGTGGTCCATCCATCAAACCCATGCCTCTCTAGTTTAGAGAGAAGGATGTCGTGCAGGACAGTGTCAAAAGCTTTGCACGAGTCCACGTAGATGATATCCGTTGCTCGTCCCTTGTCCACCGATGCTGTCACCCCATCATAGAAGGCCACCAAGTTGGTCAGGCACGATCTGCCCTTGGTGAAGCCATGTTGGCTGTCACCAACCACCTCCTTGCTCTCCATGTGCCTTGGCATGGTTTTCAGGAGAATCTGCTCCATGACCTTGCCAGGCACAGAGGTGAGGCTGACCGGCTGACCCAGGTCCTCCTTGTTCCCCTTTTTAAAAATGGGGGTTATGTTCCCTCTCTTCCAGTCATTGGGGACCTCACCAGACTGCCATGACTTCTCAAATATGATGGCCAGTGGCTTGGCAACTTCATCCGCCAGTTCCCTCACGACCCGCAGATCATCTGGTCCCATGGACCTGTGCACCTTCAGGTTCCTCAGATGTTCCTGAACCTGTTGTTCCAGTACAGTGGGTAGTTCTTCATCCTCCCATTCCCTGCCTGTGCCTTCCACGGCTTGGGTGGCAAGACAAGAGCCCTTATTGGTGAAGACTGAGGAAAAAAGTCATTGAGCACCTCAGCCTTCTCCATGTCCCGGGTAACCAGGACACCGGTTTCCTTCCACAGGGGGCCTACATTCTCCTTGGATGTTGCCTTTGTGCATGAATTTGAACTTCCATATTTAATGGTTTAAAGAGATCAATACAGCAATGTTCTGCAATCTGAAATTGCTATGCTTAACCTGTAATTACAGCTCTTTACTGAAACTTATAGCTGGGCTCAAGCCCTTCAAATCTTAGATTAATCAAACTCAGCATAGTGCCCCTGCCTAAAAAATTCCAGAAAGTTAGATTTATTTCAATATAGTGAATCATGCAGGTTTTGGCAACAATCTGAAGAGTGTATTTTGTCCATGGGAAAGTGAAGGAAGAAATATAGTTGGATGGATTATGTAGAAGGAAGAAAAATCCTCTTCAAAGGCATGTTTTACAACTTAATTAATAAATAGTCAAGTGATTGGCTGGTGTGGTGATAGGCTTCATTGTAGCTAATGAAGTTCCATCAATGTATGCCAGCTGAGAGTCTGACCAATAATTCTTCATGTAAGATTTATAAATAGAACAGAGGAAATACATTGTCAGAAAATATGAACAGCAGTCCTATTAATGCATACTTTTAATTTAGTTATTCCCAAAGAGCATACATCTCATTGCTGCAGGCCTGAAGTAGTTCAGGTCACTTTTGTCCTGTGATGGATCTTCCAGGTGTGTCCTGTAAAGAGCGTCCCTTTAAGTACAGTCACAGGCTAGCTCATGCACACACATCAACGTGTCAATGGTCAGCAGGGCTGAGGCAGCTGAAGCCCCAGGGATAACAGGATCTGAACCTACTGGGCACCAGTACATGGCCTTTGCTCAGCCTCAATGACTTCAATCTGGATTGCACCCTTGTCCCAGCCAGCAAGGACCCCCCCTACTCCCTGGGACAGGGACCTTCCTCCTCACCACCTGTCAGCGTGGCATCTAAAAGAGAAGGGACCTTGGTCCTCAAGTGGACTTCTCAGCTTCTTACCATCAGCCAACAACTGATGCAGGAACAGGTGTGGAGGAGGGCTATGAGGATAATGACAGGGAATAGAGTGTCTGTCTTAGGAGAGGAGACTGGGAAAAGCTTGGCTTGTTTAGCCTAGCAAAATGAAAGCTGAGATGGGATCTGATTGCTATCAATAAATACATCAGGAGGATAAACACCAGGGAGGGAGGAGAGCAATTTAAGCCAAAGGACAATGTTGGCATGAAGGAACACATGAGTCTAAACAGGCAATGAATAAATTTTGGCTGTGTACGAGAGGAAGGTTTCTGAGCATCAGAAGAAGGAGGGTCTGGAGCAGCGGGAGCTTAACTGCTTCCGAGACAGCCTATGGACATGGCACAGTCCAGCCAGGAGCTGGACCTGGTAACACAAATGGTCACTTGCCGTCCTCTGTCTGTCATAGAATCATAGAATGGTTAGAGTTGGAAGGGACCTTTAAAGGTCATCTAGTCCAACCCCCCCTGCAAGGAGCAGGGACATCCCCCACTAGATCAGGTTGCTCAGAGCCTCATCCAACCTGGCCTTGAACGTTTCCAGGGATGGGGCATCAACCACCTCTCCGGGCAACCTGTTCCAGTGTTCTATAACTCACATTGTAAACATTTTTTTCCTAATATTCAATCTAAATCTACCTCCCTCTATTTTAAAACCATTACCCCTCGTCCTATCACAACAGGCCCTACTGAACAGTCTCTCCCCATCTTTCTTGTAGGCCCCCTTGAGGTACTGGAAGACCCTGTCCTTTCCGAGGCGACAAATATAGGTGGATAGATCCATTCCCAGGTTTAACCAGTCTGTCTACTCAGAGTCCTGCCCCATGCACTTCTCTGGGTAGCATATGTTTTCTTTCATTGTGAATGTCAGTAGCCTTCAGATATTAGGCATACTTGGCTCTGGTAGGAGCTGTGCTGTCTTTCATATAATCTGCACAAGTCAGAAATTCTACCTAGCCCTGTATATGAATATATATAATTTTAAATAGGATGCCATTTTAAATGGTATTAATTTTATGAATTTGAAGATAAAAGGCAGTAAAAAAGTCAGAAGTTTGAAAAACAGATGAAGAAGAGTTTAATGTAATTCTGTAATTTCTTTCCAGTCAGTATATAAAAACATAATCTAATGTAATGTAACTCATGAGAACAGACTTAAATTCAATTTTTGTGAAAGGTAGCTCCTTGTAATATTTGAGATAGCATATACTACTAGGGCAAAATAGCTGAGATTTATTTTTACCTCCCTTTTGCTTCTTTGATAGTCTTCACCATTGGTGCCTACAAGTTTCTAATTGCCTACATGTGTATATATGCATATAAACATACAGTTAGATTTTTTTTATGTGTTAATTTTTCTTGAACTCTTTCAAGCAGAGACAAATTTGATGTCATCTGTGCTTTTTTAAGTTTTCAGCTGCCAGCGATACTTACCAAAAAACTTGTGCCAGTTCAGATTTCAGCACTTTCTTAAGCTCATCGAGTCACAATTTTATTCAGTAGCACTCTATTTTGGATATTTACTTTGACAAGGCATAGATTCAGCCCCTCTCTGCCTGAGAGTATCTTAACCCCCCAGAATGTCTTTTCCTGGTAATCTGTCCTAACATTTAGGTTTATCATCTATTTGAAAGTCTGGTAATGAAGAATTGTTCTCAGTTCTTCCTGTTATTCCATTTTGGATAAATAATTGAATCTCTTATATTTTAGCATTTTGACCACCAGCTACAGGATAATTTGTGTTCCCTCACCAAATATTTAAGTGTACTATTCAAAGTGGAGCAGTTTGAGAAGACGAGCCTGAGGGAGGCCTGCTTCAGCACGCACTAATAACCTAGCAGTCGAGAGACTCGCTTGAGAGGTAAGAAAGCTTGGGTCAAATTGTTGCTCTGAATCTGCGAAGCACAAAATAATAATTAAAAAAATGACCTACTTTAGTCTCGTTCCTATTTCCTCTTTTTGTAAATAGGTTCTTTATTATTGTTTAAACAAACCAGTATTTTTTTCCCCAACTCAGCTGCCAAACTGAACAAAACATTTCATGCCAATGCGTGATGGATTCACATAAATTTGTTCATGATGCTTCGGTACCTCTGTGTCTAGTCAATTGCCAAAGTGCAGCAACTCTATACCATTTCGTACCTTGCACGTCTTAGGATGTGTAGGTGCTACACAATGTTGTACAGTAGAAAGGGCTTTGAGCTAGCTTTAGTTATCTTGGGTACTGAAGCAGAATAGCCACATTAGCATGATACCTCACAAAAGTAGAGTAAATTAGCTCTGGAAATGTTGCACCCATTACTGTCACTACCAATTACAATAATTAATGTTATTCATCTCTAGGCAGCAGATTAAAGCTGAACTAACCCATTAGTAACTGAATGTCATTGCAACTGGAGGGTTGTTGGATTGCCTGTGTGAAGGTGGTGATTTCATTTCAGTTCCTATTGGCAAATGGCCATGTTCTTTAAATGAATAATAAATGAATACACAACAAGAAAAATCTTGGCTCCCTGGAGCTCTCCATTAACTGAAATGGTGCAGGATGCAAACACATCTGTGTCAATTATTGAAAACTTTATCATGATACCAGATATTTCTGGATTTGAATACAGAAAGGAGTTGAGGATTGAATGGATCATGGAGACTGAGGTGCCCTATTTCTCCTTTGGGAAATCCCTCTACAATAAGCGTGTTCACATACCCATTTATAAGTTTCTTAGTAGCTAAATGAATGTCTGCTCTATTGTTGCTTGTTTGTACTATTTGCTCGTTGTTTATTAAATGATCATTTACAATGAAATACACAATATAAAGAACTAGTCTTGACAAATCACCTCCCAGTCACAGCACATGTATTACTATAATTAGATTATTTTATGCCTTTCTGTGTAAGCACTCACTAGTTCTCCAACATTGTTCCAAAAAAAATAAAATAAAGCTTAAGTTTTAGAGACCCATTAGCTGTAATTTTCTAAGCATGGCTAGTGAAGAAAGCCTCAGATATATTCAATTCTATAAATAGTTACTGCAATTAGACAATGGTTAAGTCTCTTAAAGCTGATTTATTTCATCTGTCTCTAGGGTGCTTTCCAGATCTGACCTTTTTCATCCTTATACTCTTAGTTCCTATTTAACATATCCACAGGCTATCTGACATGCTTTGACCCTCTGAATATAGTTTCTTCTTGCTTGCTCTTTGGTGAATGAGAAACAAGCAAGGACCATTGAACTCTTTAAGGAAGAAAACAAGATTCATGCAATTTATTAACAAGAAGTATGAATAGGTTCTGTATGAAGCGTGCGTTACTACATTGGTTCCTAGGCTATTTTCCAGTGGATGAACATGGAGCAGGAATGACTTCCTTTGCATCACACTTGTTGGCTGCCTGGCATGCCACTCCTCTAGGAGAAGATAAACTTATGTGGAAGAAAGTCTACTTTTCATTTGCTTTCCAGCCATGGCACTCAATTGCTGCATGTTTGTCCTCTTTTTTGACCTCCTCAGTGTATAGTCATGTCGTGTTAGACTCAGGCTGTCGTGTAAACCGAGTAAGACACACTCAGGTGTGGAATTTGAAGGAAAATCAATAATACACTGATTAGCGCACATGCCTCTCAAATGCTCAAACTTCCAGGCTGAAGTCCATGAGCTCTCAGAGACAAGATGAAGGCATAAATAATTATTAGACACCTATTACTTCTCAGAAGCTTATTTCTGCATTTTGCCTATAGTATTAATAGAGACACAGCCTTCTAATTGCATTATATACATTATGTTACATTTGAGTCTTGGTAAAGCAAATTAATCATCCGTGTCTAAAAATAATGACCGTGGCTCTTTAAGCTGGCCGTGCGTCTCAGTCATCTAAAATGTAACTCCTATGTGGTTTGCAGTATTGCCCATGCTCATAGACAAGCAAGATGTTCACGCTGCAATATTTAGATTCTGTAATGCTTTCAATATGTAAGGTGCTAATCCGCTAAGATGCTCCTGATAATCATTTTTTCTATGCTTTATTTGTCCTTATTAAATTACTGAAACCCCTAGGCTGGGACTCTTGAATATTTGCCTCTGCCCTACACAATCTCCTTTAGCTCTGGGAGCTGATCCATGAGATGAAGTTCTGGACCAGATTTTTAGATTTTGAGAAAGATTTAGCTGTGCCTGTCAAGCTGAGCACCATAGGTCTGTCCAGGAGGCTACACAAGAAGCGAAGACTTTGCAGGAGGCATCTGGACAAGTGGCAGGAAACATTATGGTGACAAAGCTGCACAAGTCTCTATTTCCCACCAGAGGAAGATGGCTTTAAACTCTTTTTGGGACCTCCTTTGTGGAGGCTGCCAGAATGTAAATGGCTTGTCTCCCACTTGCCCTGCATTCATCAGCTCTGCACAGGTTCTGCGAGCCTTCAACACAGCTCCAGCTGGTAGCCAGTGGTTTTGGCTACGCCAGTAAGAATATATTAGATTGCTGAAGGGGACATCAGAGGAGAAGGCTATTACTTTTTCTCCCTGTGTTGCAGGGAAAGGATATGTTTCACAGTCTGTGCCTATTGGAGAAGAACTCTCCTGAGACTGCATTCTATAAAGGAGTTTACTCTACAAGAGTTACGCGGCAGCCAGGCTCCTGACTCAGTTGCCATGCTCTTAGCACTGCCTATTCAGTGTTGCAAGTTCAGCAAGCTGCAGAGAAAACCCACTGGAGAGACACGGGTGCAGCACGACTAACAGAACCTCTGTCGAAGAGAAAGAAAGAAGTTTTCTCTTGTTAATGCAGCAGTAAATCTCATACTGTACACACTGCTGTAGCAATCACAGTGGAACAGCAGCCCACACCTCAACACAGGGTGGTGGCATGACATAGTGGGTAGGGAAGTTCTCAATAATCCTTTCTGCTGTTTCCTTCCCTACAGACACCAAAATGCTGCTGAATTCACTCAGTCCTTGTTGGAATTTTCTTTTTCAGTTGCCTCTTTTGACAAGACACAGCTGGCACTTTTATTCAGCATCCATCAGTACACCAGTTGCAATGCCTTACTGCAATCTTTTTGTCTCAATTGTTGCCCTGTTTTCTGTTGTGCTGGCTGTAAATGAATCGATTTGCGCAATTAGCAGTGGAGCTGTAAATTGCCTAATAACAGGGAAAACACAGAGTCTGTGCACTGAGGAAACTAGATGCACAAAATGACGCAACTAGATTGGAGGGTGTCATGTCATGCAGTGTCTGACATTTTTTCATTAACAAAAGCAGAACATACTCATTGCAGTTTCAATGTATTTGGAGATATTATAGCAGTAAAGCTCTCAGACAGCAAATTCTATGAGGTACCACTGATAATAAGTTTAACGAAGACTTCTGTAGAGCGCCATTTGGCTTCAATGTAAAGTGTGTGCTTGAGAATCAGGAGAATTGGTGTTTGAAGTAGTCATTGGCTAATATAAAATCTTACATAAAACTAAGATTGTCCAAGGACTTTTTTACCCAAATAAATAAAAGTTGTTCCATCTATCTTCAAATGAAAAATGGCACTTTGCTGGCACAATGGGAACAACGTGAGAAGGCACGCAAGGACAGTCCAATTTGACAATGACTAGGCTTGCATTAAAAGGGGCTACAAGCCAGACTCAAGTTGTACATGAGTGCAACTAATAGCACATTGCAGAGATCCAAGCCTTCAAAAATACAGGCAGAAATCACAGGGCCACAGCTCAGAGTGATCGATCTCAGCTGCATTGTGTTGTCCAGCTTGGTGAGGCCTCTTTTGTAGCCCAGGTGGTTTTATTTCATGAACAGCAGGCATCATACTGGGAAAGAGTTCTGGTTGGACAGTCCTGGAGCCCCAGTGAGGAAGCTTGTGCTAAAATGCTGTCCTGACCTTTAGAGAGGATCTCAGACTGACATATTCATGTGTTGTTGTCTCCATTTAGGATCCAGCACCAGTATCCGTAAAATAAGATTTCTCATGGTTTTCCACTGAATTCAGTGGAACTGCTCAAGTGTGTAAATGTTACTCAGCTGTATATATAGTGTCAGGACCTCAGACATGATGGACAAGTTAATTATAAATAGGTCAAAATGTGATGAAGCTCAAGTTGCAGTTGTAAAGTTTGCATTAGCTATTAAATATTCAGGCTACTGTCATACTTGGACTGATTGCTCTAAGGTTATGAAGAAAGTCTAATATTTATGACATGTCTTGTTCACTTCGTCTTCTTGACACTATCTTGAACTGATGGAGACAAGGTGATGGATTTTTTTTCAAGCACCTATAACCCTTGTATTTTAATGTTTGTTTAGTGCAAATGTGGAAGGCAAGAACTTGAGGATATATGCTTTAGGGCTTAAAAGTTTAGAAGTAAACAGCTCTTACTTTACGGTAGAGACAAACATACTCAATAAAGTGCCAGTATTCACTTACTATATAAGTGATATCACACACTATATTAGAGGACCTTTCGAGTTTTTCTCTGTTCTATGTTTCCTCTTTGTCCTACTCCCATCACACAAAATTCTTTTAACTGTAGATAATAAGTGGTGTATGGGAGGTAGATTCCTAGATTGAGCTATCATTTGTACGTCAAGCATCCACTGTCTTTCAGCTTTTAAGAAGAGAAACAGCCTCATGCCTTTAACTAACACACAGCTGACACCAATTGCCCCTCCCATCACTACCAGGTTAAAAGATCATAGAATCATAGAATCATAGAATCATAGAATGGTTAGAGTTGGAAGGGACCTTCAAAGGTCATGTAGTCCAACCCCCCTGCAAGGAGCAGGGACATCCCCATCTAGATCAGGTTGCTCAGAGCCTCATCCAGCCTGGCCTTGAACATTTCCAGGGATGGGGCATCCACCACCTCTCTGGGCAACCTGTTCCAGTGATCTACAACTCGCATTGTGAAAAATTTCTTCCTAATATCTAAATCTACCCCCTTCTATTTTAAAACCATTACCCCTCGTTCTATCACAACAGGCCCTACTGAACAGTCTCTCCCCATCTTTCTTGTAGGCCCCCTTGAGGTACTGGAAGACCGCTATCAGGTGTCCCCAGAGCCTCCTCTTCTCCAGGCTGAACAGCCCCAACTCTCTCAGCCTGTCCTCATAGGAGAGGTGCTCCAGCCCTCTTATGATCTTCGTGGTCCTCCTCTGGACCTTCTCCAGCTGGTCCATGTCCTTCTTATGTTGGGGGCTCCAGAACAAGACACAGTACTGCAGGTGGGGTCTCACCAGGGCAGAGTAGAGGGGGAGAATCACCTCCCTTGACCTGCTGGCCACGCTCCTCTTGATGCAGCCCAGGATGCAGTTGGCTTTCTGGGCTGCAAGGGCACATTGCCGGCTCATGTTGAGCTTCTCGTCCACCAGCACTCCCAAGTCCTTCACCTCAGGGCTGCTCTCCATCCATTCTCTGCCCAGCTTGTATTTGTGCCTGGGATTGCCACGACCCAGGTGCAGGACCTTGCACTTGGCCTGGTTGAACTTCATGAGGTTGGCACAGGCCCACCTCTTCAGCCTGTCAAGGTTCGTCTAGATGGCATCCCTCCCTTCTAGCGTGTTGACGGCACCACACAGCTTGGTGTCATCGGCGAACTTGCTGAGGGTGCATTCTATCCCACTGTCCATGTCACCGACAAAGATGTTGAACAGGGCTGGGCCCAACACGGACCCCTGAGGAACGCCACTCATGACCGGTCTCCACTTGGACTTTGAGCCGCTGACCACCACTCTCTGAGTGCGGCCATCCAGCCAACTCCTTATCCACCGAGTGGTCCATCCATCAAACCCATGCCTCTCTAGTTTAGAGAGAAGGATGTCGTGCGGGACAGTGTCAAAAGCTTTGCACGAGTCCAGGTAGATGATGTTCTGATATTTATGAATGCACAAAGTCACGTCTCATTTATGTCCAGACCTGAGGCCCCATTATCATGTCAGCTCACTTGCTCAACCTGAAATCCTTATGGAGGGAAATTAAAGAAAAAGGTGTAACAGAACAAATATCCCTTAATCAATTGCCCTTGGACATCTCTCACTCAGAGGTTGGAGCTTGCAAAATGAATCAATGTAATAAGCTCAATATGTACAGCAGATGGCATGGACATTACAATAAAAGTAGATGAAATAATACCTCAAATCATTTGTAATGATTTACAACTATTGATCCCACTAAAGCGTTTCTCTTCCTTTAGGAGGGGAGTAAAGAAGGAAATATTAGCTAGGTGCTTTATTATATATTGTACACTTTTTCCCCTATGTACTGAGCTGAAAAAAAGCCTTGCACATAGAAACATCTCTAAGCATTCAAGTAAAAAGCCTTTTATGTAAAAGTTTAAATAAATTTGCTATCTATTCTAAGGAGTTTAAATAGGATTTCAAAGTGATATTTTAAACAAAACTGCTTTTATGACGTGATTTTGGGGGGAAAACTGCATATCTAAATCTCTCAGCTTTATGAGGCATATCCATCTGCATCAGTCACATTGCATTATGTTGTTTCACAAAATGTCATAACATCTTATATGACATATTTTTTTCTGAAAACCATTTTTACTTAAATTGTAGAGTATGCTGCTCACAAGGAAAGTAAGATTAGCTGGCAAAGTATGACAATATAGAGCTGAAGGGAAAAGAGGAAAAGCAAAGAGAAGAGACTTAATTCAACTGTCCCTTCGAAATAATATATTGTGAAGAAAGGCGAAAAAAATCTAAAGAACAGTATGCTTGAACGTCTATTAGCAGGCAATAAAAAATGTCTAAACCTTGATTTAGACAAGCTCAATCTCAGATCCCAGCTGAGAAAATATTTTTTTCCAATGAGGGCTGTGCATTTGTCATTGTGATTGCTACAACAAGGAGTTTCTTTTCCAAAGCCCGCTCCAAAGCCCAGAAGATGAAAGAAATAACATCTCTAAAAAGTTTAAGCATAACTGAGTTATCTGCTGGTTATATGCTTCCTGATTCAGGGAACTATTTGCACAGCTTAACTTCTTCTTTAGGCTAGCATTTGTTTAGTACAACTGACCTCGAAACTACTTCAGCGCACAATGAAAGTTAAGCACTAAATTAAAGCTGTCATGCAGACTTAGGACCTTGTTAAATTATTTAACCTATTAGTGTATCTGAGAATTAATTCAAGTAAAGAGAATTTACCCCTGTTAATTTACAGAGCTTAACAACATCTCATATAGAGCAAACAGGTGAGTTAAACATATGGGGTTTTATCCACCCAAACACCACTGATTTACACAAACAGCAGTGAATCTTTCCCTTGCTGAGAGAAGAGAGTTCAGACTCCTTGGACAGGTCCCATGGATATAAACATGGGGACTGATTACTGGAGATAAAGGTAAGAAAACTACGTGATTTGCCATACCGTGTGGGACACCACATAGCAAACTGGGTGGTGACTGAATATTGAAAAAATTAGTATTACTGGGTTTATTAACAGTTACGTCAGATACATTATGTACTTTCCATAGGCGTCTAAAGTTCCTAATTGGAGAGTAGCATCTCATTATGCTAGGTGCTGTACCAACCCCTCAGAGGGTCATCTGGTGGGGGATAGTACTTGCCTGAAATGAGTTTTACACTCCAGGGGCAACTAAAGTCTTTTCAAAGGAGAGGAACATCATTTCTTAGGAAATTTTGGTGCTATTTCCATTTTTCTTGGTTAAAAATGGTCCCATGATTTAAAAAAAAAATAAAAACATAATCTGTACCATTTTATCATTGTTTTAATCAAAGTTCCATTTGAAGTTGTTACAGAATCATTCTGCCTGTTGTGAATAGATACAATATTGAGAAATAATGGTAATTTTCTCACATGAAACTCCAGTGAAAAACCTTGCCTGAAACTTCTCCCTACCAAAATCAAACAAAAAAGGCATGTGACAGGCAGTCATTATAACAATGTATGAGAGAAAAATGAATAATCAGAAGAGGCTACAGCACAGGAAGGTGAGGCTTTGCTGTGTTCACCTCCTGGCATGCTATTTTTACCCAGCCACATCCTGAAAGCCTTATGGTGGGGTAAAGTTATGTTGGGGGAAGTAAAGGTCCTGCAGGCACATGGGCAAGGAGGCCACAAATCCTGCTACTAACATTGCCCTGGAGTGAGGGGACAGCCAGGCCGGACCAGAGGTGGGGTAAGAACCCTGGGGCTGGGCAGAACAGTTTGAGCTGGTGGGATGCTGTTGTCAGTGTAAAGGTCCCTACCTTGTGCACACAAAAAGTAGCAATCAACACTAACCGGCACCTTGATGGGCGGTTGCAACTAAGCCTTCACAGCACATACAAGGAAGACATAGCTACTCTTTTATTTATCTTCAGGGTGATTTGCAAGACACCCTCCAGATCTTCTTGCAGAAATTTGCAGAACTGTTCATAGTCCTCCTCTAACCAGGCCTGTAGAGATTTTAGGGTTGCCTTTCTTGTTATTTAATTTCACAAGACATGCTGTACAGCTTCCAAGCTCAAGCACTAAATTCTTTCAGCTAACAGCAAAAGTTTGATAATAAATGAAAAGTTTGCCCTTCCTTTTGTTTTCAGTGGAGTGACACTCCATGATGGCTGTCATGTTTTGTGCTACCCTTGCCTTTCCTCAGTGGCCTTCAGTCCCTCACCCACACCAACTCAATGCCATGAGGCTACTGCGGATCCACAGTTTTGCACTGGATGGATGGGAGCCTGCAGCGGAGCTGCAGTGCAAGGCTACAGTGCCAGGCTCTGCCAACAACAGGGACCCACACAGCTTACATTGAGCTTCCATGCTCCAGAGCACACCTCTGCACAGCCTCACCAGGAGCCCAAGGGACACATGCCTTGGGATGTGGCTCTACACGCTGGATGCTCACCCCAGCACCAGCCCGACACCGGCATGGAGACACTGACATGGCAGCAGGTGAGAGGCAGGGCAGTGAGGACCATCCTGGCGGGCAACCTGGCCCACTGCCCTTCCCAGCCCACAGGGAGCCATGAGCACTGGCCGTCGGGGTGAGCTCTGCCCTCTGCTCCCTAGCTAGAGTCGGTGTCTGGTATAAAGCTGGCTTTACATGTGGTGCCCTCAAAAAAAAACAAGAATTGAGTTTTGTCCAGCAACAGCTTCCTTTCCGTTAACATTTCAAATTGAAATGTTATCGATAAATTACTATGTGTCATTTCAGAAGGTTCACTGGGAAAGAGATGAGTGGGAGGGAACTTGCTCAGACTGTATCAACCAGGTCTGCCAGACCAGCAAGCATCACTTTGGAGTAAGGAGGTTACCCACAGATTTTAACAGACTACTTGAGTGAGACCTGCTACTATATTTTACACTACCACTATCTTCTAACCCAGGCCTTCCTTCCATGCTTGAATCTGGATTTTGCAAGTGGCTTTTTTGCAAGACCTTTGCATTCTGTGTTTTCTTGATGCATCTCGAGGTAAACAACTGTGTATGTGCTGTCTCATTTCTCACATAATTGCTAACCTGTAAGGTTTGTAGCATAAACAAGGTGTGCTGCTGAAAAGCCCTTGTTTTCCAACACAGTTCTTTTCATTCAGAAGTCATGATGCGAAGATAAGGGAGGAGCAGAATCCTATTATTTCTTTTTTTAATTTAAAGAAAAATCAAAGCAACATATCCAGAAGGATCTTGACAGGCTGGAGAAGTGGGCCCATGAGAACCTCATGAAGTTCAACAAGGCCAAGGTGCAAGGTCGTGCACGTGGGTTGAGGCAATCCCAAGCACAAATACAGGCTGGGTGGAGAATGGATCAAGAGCAGCCCTGAGGAGAAGGACTTGGGAGTGCTGGTGGATGAGAAGCTCAACACAAGCTGGCCATGTGCACTTGCAGCCTAGAAAGCCAACCACATCCTGGGCTGCATCAAGAGCAGCGTGGCCAGCAGGTTGAGGGAAGTGATTCTCCCCCTCTGCTCTGCTCTAGTGAGACCCCACTCGGAGTACTGTGAGAGTTGGGGCTGTTCAGCCTGGAGAAGAGAAGGCTCCAAGGAGACCTTATAGTGGCCTTCCAATACCTAAAAGGGGGCTTATAGGAAAGACAGGGAGTAACTCTTTAGCAGGGCCTGTTTTGATAGGACAAGGGGCAATGGTTTTAAAATAGAGGGAGGTAGATTCAGACTTGATATTAAGAAAAAATTTTTTACGATGAGGGTGGTGGGACACTGGAACAAGTTGCCTAGAGAGGTGGTGGATGCCCCATACCTGGAAACGTTCAAAGCCAGGCTGGATGGGGCTCTGAGCAACCTGATCTAGTCAGAGATGTCCCTGCTCCTTGCAGGTGGGTTGGACTAGATGACCTTTAAAGGTCCCTTTCAATCCTAACTATCTATGATTCTATACAGACTTCTGTCCCCAACCCAACAAAACAAAAATGGCTACAGATGAACCTTTAGGAACAAAGAATTCTGTGCAAATTCTAAATAAAACAGAAATGCTTTTCATTTTTCATGAAAATTTTATCTTTTTCTTTCTTTTATAAAACATTTTTATTACCTTTCCTTCCACATATTTAACCTTCTGTTTAAAGTTTTTGTTATGGCAGCTTTTAAAAATTAATGCATTAGAGAGAGGCAAAGAAAACAAAAAAAAACCCATCCTGACATAACCACATTTAGTCACACTTCACTCGGGCTGAAGGATGGTTTTTTTATGAAAATCCTTGAAGAATGTCTCCTGGGACTTTGCTCCCAAGAGAAGTGTTGGCTTCAAGGCTGATAATCCCTTTGTAGTTTGATAAAAGCAAAATAGCTTTGCTTGAGCACCTCCTGCCCCATCTGAACTCTCAGCACACCCACTTTCACACAAAATAAGTTTTTACAATAACGTAAAAGGTGATCGCTCTGAGATAATTCCTACTTTTCCAGAAGAGGAGGAAAAAAAAAAAAAAAAGCTCCTGTGGCTTGAGTAAATGAGAAATCTGTTTCTCTGCTTTGGGATTCTTAAAGGTTAGGAGGAGAAGAAATCACTAACAGTTAGGAACAACTGAAAATAAGTCATTGGAAGAGACGAAAAGAAATAAGGTAAAGGAAGGGAATCATGGCTGCATCTTGGGTATTGTTTAGGTTCTAATGGGCTTTCATGGCTGTTTCTACAACCTTATTTTTCAGACCTCCCCCCTCTCACTGTGTTAATGAGGCGGGAAGTGACCTGCCTACTTATTTTTTTGGCTTCATACTTAGTGACAGGGCCACATGCTGAACAGCTGACTGTGCACGGTATTGTGGATCAGATCCATGCACTACATGACTGATGATTGTAACATCTCTGAAAGAGTACACACCAAGTTCCAGATTTGTGTTTGCTTTGGGTAGATAATGGCATTTTCTCTCAAATGAGCTTTTCTTTCCTTTCTCCACAGCGTGATCATCAGGCATCACGCTGAAGTGGCATATATATTATTCTAATTAACTCCCTTAAATTTAAGGAGGAATGCCTCTGTAACTGCATGGGGCTCA
This sequence comes from Ardeotis arabs, assembly GCA_011801015.1. NCBI lineage: Eukaryota > Metazoa > Chordata > Aves > Otidiformes > Otididae > Ardeotis > Ardeotis arabs. The sequence continues at coordinate 8,226 of JAAGAY010134628.1, read as the reverse complement.
ATAGAAATTCCCCATGAACTCTGCACATTTCATTCCTGTCAGTATTTGCAAGCTATGAGCAGCCCACATACGTGCCAACTCCATTTGCAGAGCAGTTCTGCACTGTTTCTTGGAGCGAGGCTTTTCCCCCCACCATCTCTCTACCTCTTGCAGCCTGCGGCGTTTGTATCCCATGCTTTTTTTCCCATTTATGAGTTTTACTGGGGAACCTTGAGTATAGACTGAGGGAGGGCATTGTCACCAGTAGTGCATCTCAGAGAAAGTGATTCTCTGCCCCTCTGCAAGAAGTGTTTTTTCTGTCCAGCATGTGTTCATCACTCACATTTCAAGAGTTGACTGTATTTTCATTTGAAGTATCTCTGTGGCCACAGTAAATGTGCAGGCTCCCCGCAGTGAGAGAAATGTGGAACCAGGCAGTGGGAGCTGTGGGCAGCTGATGTAGACATAGGATGAGGTGTGCTCATGATCTATGTGAGCCGATAGAAAAAATGCGTAAGAAACAGTAGAATGTAACCCTTGATTTGGAGTAATATTGCATCTGCCCCAGCTCCGAACACAACTGCATCTTCCTTTTCCTCTTTAACAAAATCCCACAGAGATTCCCTTGGAGAGCACAGGGGGCTAGGAAGAAGTAAAGCTCGGGCTGGAAACCAATTGCTTTCCAGTTTATGAGCTTTCCAGCTCCTTCCAAGATCAACACGGTAAAACAATACAGCTGCATACCTGCAGACAATATAATGGTAGAGAAAATTGCTCTCACAGAAGAAACGCTGTGCTGCTATACCCCAGAAGATGCTTTCAAAACTCCGTGGGAGCGCTGAGTGGATCGCTTTGACATAGGCAGGAAAAGCATTTCTTTGTGCATAAGATGAAGTGACAGCTTTTAAACTATGAAAGCAGCTGCAAGTTTTATATATAAGTTTCATGAGACATAACAGGCTTTCAAATCAAGTAACAATCCTTAGACTGGGGGATACAATCAGACACAGTTGAGACAGGAGCTGAACCTAGTGCAGGATTCCTCTCCCTAGTCCATACCAAGTTACATTTCACAGCCGTACAGCCTGAAGCTTCAGTGTTTCTCAGGAGAAAATGTACTAACAGGTTAAATCCTGGGAGGACGCTAACTTATTTCAATAATTTTCTTTGAAAATATTAACTATTTTGTGATCAGCTTTCATCAGAGAATGTGTGCTCACCTATACATACATGTTCACAGCACCATGTACATCCACAGTATATTGCTCTGGCTACATCAAAAGGGTTCCGGAAAAGAATTAGTTTCTATTCCTGGCTCTTTCCTGACATTGTGTGTCACCTTGCAGAGGGCACCAGACATTTTGATCTCATCGGAGGTTAAATCCTTGGAGATGCTTGTACTGTGACTAACTCAGAGGCACCCTGATCTCCTCTGTTACATCTCAGTGATGCAGTAATCTCAGTAGCAGTAGGCACATGTCTTAAAAGACCATGCTTATCTGTATGTCGCTGCACACATCTAATTGCTACCATGTGTAACTGTGCTTTCTGTGTATGTACATGTGTGCTGCTTCAGCTTTTCAACCTCCAAAGTCTGAAGTACAGGAAAGTTGACAACTCCGTTGAATCTTTGTTAAAGGCCAGCAGAAAAGATCCCTGAGGAATACCAACTTTGCATGAAACACGAAGCATCCGTTCTGTTAACTTAACTCGTTCTAACTGCACATTGACAAGGTATCATTTGCCTTTTTTTTTCCCCAGTTAGAGGGTGTCATATGCAGTGCATCCCACCAACTAGGAATCAGGGAGAGCTACCCCGGGACTTCTCACTGACAGTGAAGGTTGCAAACTGTCCTCATTAGCATGCAGCCTACCAAAATAAGTGTAAGTGAGGCTTTGCATTAAGAAAGGAAAGAGTCTGTGCCCCAGAATACTGATTGCTGTGAACAGCAATGCTACAGTGGAAGGCATTAGGTGGGGGAATGCTTTTGAGAGCAGAGTACAAAGAGGATTTGGCTGTTTCAGGTCAGGCATTTGATTTCAAGGTACTCCTAATCGATTTGTAACCTAAACCTGGGGTGAGCATCTTTCTACTTTTCCCAATGAGGGCCTAGGGAGCTGCATTTTCTCTTCAGGACTAGTGCTTCAAAAATCAGCGGTGATATTGAGCTACCAAGTTCATACCTAAAGCTGAACTTGCTTTGCAAACAGACTTCAGGATTTTGGTTTGTCTTTTACAGGAATTGGATGGGATGGGGGCAGAACCTAGCCAAACAACTCCCTGTCAAGCAAGCACCAGGTTCAGAGCTCAACCTAATCTCCAGAAGCTCACAGCTTCGAAGGCTTAGGCCCAGCTTCCACTCTGATCTCCAAGGGAGTATGACGGCGTTACTCTCAGTCAACCCACAGCTTTCTCATGAAAAGAAGTCCAGCGAAAAAGCAGTCATCACCTCCAACCTGAGCACCGCAGTCAGTAAATACAACTGCATACAAATTGCTTCTCCCCCTGCAATATGTCCTTGCATCTGTCAGAACTGATGCCTTTGCTCAGGCAATGCCGGAGCTCCCTGGTGCCACCGGCTCCCAAGGGAACTGGAAGGAAGGGGAGAGCAGTGCAGGGAAACATGCTTACATCTCTTCCCACCTGCTAAACTCTCAGACTCTCCTAGAGCCTCCGGGAGTGTCTGTTGCTTGTTTCAAGTCCTGATAGACATTTCGGATAGCACAGTTCAGGTCTGGGTCTCAAAATACATGTGTGAATGAAGTAATGTATTTGGGGAAGATGTGACCATAAATTACCTTCTGTATTGTACTTAGTCTTAAGGTTACTCAGGCAACCTAGGCATCAATATGCATATAGCCAACTGAGTATTGAATCAGTTACTGTTTTCCACAAAGCATTTGCATTCTGTACCTTGTTACAAAAGTGATCTGCTGGCAATCAGTATTTGCTTTGCATACATAACCCTATTACTAGAAAAAAAGTCTTGTAATTATTACCTAAAAGCATAGGTATTTGTACTGCTTTCCCATTGTGATGGTGGTTTTTAACTGGCATGTTTGGTTCTTATCAATATACTCCTGTACCGGAGGATTTTCAGGGCTGCTTTTGGATGTATTGTGTAGAGAAAGCTTTTATAGGAAATTTTTGTATTAAAAAATGAGAATCTGCAGGGCTTGCTCAGAATTTGTTTTCCATCTTCTTTGTTAGCAGTGATGCTGGAATTGAAAGGTACAGTCCTTAAAGAGGCTCTGCCCTATTCATTTACAGGGAAAAAAAGTTACACACATTGTATGCAATTCTTCACAGGCCTCCTACAATTGCGCTTTAAAGCTTTTCTACATACTGGTTTCCCTTAGAGGCCACAAAAAAAGGTCACAGATGTTGGTGTTTGAAGATATCTTGCTGACTTTGTCTCGTAAGTGTCCTGATCTGGGATTCAGGTAAAATAGGCTGCATGTTTTAGTTTCATGTAGGTTTGTCTTTCTCTGCGGTGAGAAAGCGTAATAAAAGTATACTAAAAGAAAGCACCTGTGCAATATTAGATGCAACATGGAACTGCAGATGTAGCAGATCAGAAAGCAGTACCTTTGACCGTGATTGGAGACGGGCTTTGTGTTTCATTCAGCCCTGCAAAAGTTGGCAGAGTGAAACGCATCGCTGCCAGAAGTGGTGAGGGCTGCCTGCCGGTGCTGGAGGTCCTGCATTTCTCTGTTTGTGCTCCAGGGAAACACAAGGCATAGTAATCACAGCTTACAATGTCACACAAATGTTCATCTTGAGTACATTACTTGCATTTTTTTCCCCAGAATTCAATGAGAAAAAAAACAGATTTATAAAAATTATCACCAAACCCTGCTTCTGCACATTTGCAAATCTCTCTGGGTGTCTATTTCGAGCAAAATATGGTAAGGCAGAGAAACCTGGTCCCAGCTCATTTTCAGGACATGCTTAATTTTATGCATATGAGCAGTTTCACTACATTCAGTGAAACTACAGTGTTCTTTAAATGAAGCATGAGGATTAAGCCCGCTACAAAACTAAGACACAGAAACCTGTGAAATCTGACCTGCGAAATTTTGACCTATGATTATCAAGCTTTTCTTTCCTTGTTAACCAAAATATTTAAGTTATTCTGGAATGGAGATGTATTTTTAGAGAGAAGTGATAATATTTCCTGGTCATAGGCTGCTAAATGCATAGATAGCTTCTGCATCCTCTACACCTAAAGGCACTAAAGAGAAATTAAGCTATAACTTAGTATAAACTGGTTGCTTTATTTGTTCAGTCTTTGCAACACAATGATTTCTAATCAGCACAGTCTAAAGTCTGTTTGTAGGCCACAATTAGTGCAAATATCTGATAAGTGATTGTGGAGGTCATAGGTTTTGGCAGCCTGACTAACAATATGTTTGAGGAGGCTGATTTCCAGAAGGCTGATAGCTTCTTAATACTTTCTAAACTGGGGCTCCATCAGCTCCATCAGTAAGGATTTTAAGGAGTCTCTGACTGGACACCATGAAGCATCAGGGCTTTACCCCTCCTTGTGTCTAGAGCAGTAAGTTGAAACAAATGACAGACAAATATGGACAGGACATTCTGCAGCTATATTTATCTTCAGAGACTTCCTAAATATCACCTTCTCAAAATTCTCCTGGTGCTGGCACTTTAAAGATGATTTTTATCTTGATTAAACCACTTGAATAAAGGAATCGTCATTTATAAATGTACCTGGAAGGATCAAAAAGAATCTTTTTGCTTTCATGTACTCATTTTTTTCAGCCTTAATTTTAGTAGGGATTGAGTACTCAGGTTTTAGTCACAGCTGTTAAGTGCACTGTCATGAACAGAGCAATGAAAAACAAAGAACAATGAAGAAGAGTAAGGGGCTGGTGAAGCTGATTAGCAGGTAGAATAGGGAAATCTTTTTGACTGATGGGAGAGATGAGCCAGCAGAATTGTTCAGCACATGGTCTCACCACATAGATGTGGTTTCTGACAGAAGAGCCTTGAATACCAACTGTAAGAGATTTACAGTTCATTCTTTGTGTTGAACGCCCAAGACAAGCATTGCAGGAATACTTTGTTGGTCTTAGCTGTCGGCAAAGGGTGCTCAAGAACACCCAATAGATTGGATGTTTGAGACCTGTACAATTGATTACAGCTGATCATTACATTGCTGCATATCTGTTTCATCAACCTCTTGCTAGCAGTAAGAGATGGAATTACTCCCCATTAATTTTTGTACACTACCTCTGGCAGTAACCTGAGAAAGGGAAACAAATCCATAAAGTATCTGGCTGACTGTTCAGTGTTGTGCATTTAGGACTTGGGAAGTACTTGCCTGAAACTGAGTCTCCTTACGTCTTTAAATGCTCGGAATGTGTAGTCCTATGCATAAAGATTAGTGTTTGTAGCTGATCAATTTTCCTAGAGCTGGTCAAATTATTAGTCTCCATTAGCTACCCAGGGAGGAAATTACCCAATTTCTGGTAATTTGTATCTCATACTCCACTAGTATAATATGTATTTGAAAATAATTTATGCAAAGAAATATCAGTCTGTGCATCAGTGATTTTGTTTAGTCACCACTTGCTAAAATTTTTGAGACAGTACAGGCATCTAAATCACCTCGTCCTGTTTCTGCTTCCTTATTGGACAATTTAAAAAAGTAAACAGAGACCTAGTAAAGGACACCTAAAAATACATAAAACCTTGTGGTTTTGGTATGAATTTTCAGACTAATCTGCACAACTAAGGACATTTCAAATGTTTTACAAACAATTCCAGAAATAAAAAATTAGAAACACTAAATCATTGTGATTAGAGCAACTAAAAATTCTGAATTCCCAATGTTGTAGAAAGTTCTGAGATAGCAAAAGTTTTGTTCTTATTTTGGAATGAAAATTAAAATATTTCCAACTGCTAAATGAAGAGGAAACCCAAAATATCTCATCTTGAAATTATTCATTATAAGTAAGGCAGTTAAGTGACCTGGAAATCTGAGATGTTATTGAAGTTTTCTAGGCTTCCAGAATTACTTCTCCAAAGCCAAAAAGCAGAGATATTGAAAGCTTTGGCTGAATCAATATGGCTGGGCACAGCACTAAGATAACTGGCTTTCAAACCACTCATTGGCTAGGTGAAACAGAGATATTTCTGCAAATATTTTGCTTTCAAGGAACAGCATTTTTTTCCCTTTAAAGAAAACTTGTTGTATTGCAAGACACCTGATGAGCTCTACTGATGAGTGATGGCGATCCACTGTGGGGTGTGGAGTTACCACTCCATGTGGACTTACATAAGTATTGGCTGTCTGTGTAATGAAAAGTTCCAGTTTTTAATATGCACTTGTAATGAAATTTGATTGATTCCTACAGGTTCTCCATAATTTCTGCTGCACATTTCAAACTTTGTTCTATTTCTTGTATGCAGAAGCATCATATTTTCTCAAGTAAAAGAGGCCGCCCTTTGTAAAAGCTCCATTTTTACTTCTCAAGATAAGGTGAATGAGTGTGCTGTTTAATTATTTAAAAAGTGAAAGCTAATGGACTTCCTATAATGTGATTTCCTATAATTTCCTAGAGCATCTTTCTCTGTATACCTGTGTGTGGTTCCTCTCTGTCCTCATAAATCAAATCTCATGACCAATTGCAGGAATACCTAGGAACAGAATGCAATGTTGTAAAGAAATTTCTTTGTATCAGGACATTGTTCACTTCAATTTAAAAAATAAATAAATGAAAGAGAAGCACAGCCGTATCAGCAGGTTATTTTTCCTATTGCAGTAAGTTTCACTAAAGACCTCATGTCTTTGACTATTGCCCTTTATCCTGCCATCTCTATTTCTTGGGATTTTTTTGCTTAAATGGAAAAGAATATGTTTAACTTTGTAATACAAAACACAGCTGAAATCATTGACACTTCAATCAGTCTTTATTGTGTTGAAATCATAGTAGGATATCCCTTACTTAGGCTGTAGTGACACTGAAGCAGAATGGATTTCAGTGTAAGAAGGAATGGCAATCGTATGTAAATATATAAATCTCAGTGCAAACAAAGGAAAACATACAAACAAATTTGCTGTTGACAGAGTTTGTTTTAATTTTCAAATGTAATAAAACAGAAGATGTGAAAGGAAACAAAGAGAAGAACCAAGATTAACTAATCAAGTCACCTCCTGGCTGAAGTCTTCAAAGTCCTGCTGTTCAGAGGCAGCAAGCAGTGAGATCAGTTACCTGAAAAGTGTGAATGCTGCAGCAGAGCTTCTGTTGAGAAAAGCTTTCTCAGAGCATTTAGAAAACATATTTAATCCTAAATGTTCCTGATCCAAATGTTACACAATTGAGTGCAGATCTATGATGTGAAAGCGGTATGCTGGCTTCTATCCACAAACGAACTTAATGTTCAAACAAATCACAATGTTGTCTAAAATGCATGTTAGAAAAGTAAGTAGCAGATGATGTTAAAGCACTCCAGAAATGCATATGATCAAATAATTTCAGAGGAAGCCTGCAAGCATTTGCACCTCAGAAAAAAAAAAGAAAAAAAAAAAGCTAAATTAGCAGCATAGGAGAAAAATAAACAATGAAAGCAGAAAGGAAAATGTGAGTGTAGTAACAATCCAAAAATGGCAAAATTCAAATAGTAGAAGCAGGTGGAGATGGCTCAACAAGGAGCTCAGTGGATTACTCTCGGATTATTTTTAAATCTCTGTTCAAATCCTAGTTTTAACTGCAACTGAAATAAGCCTGATGACCTGAAATTTGTCTGCAATGGAAAGTAGTCCACGTGCTAAAGACCTGAAGAGTCAAAAGAGTTTCTCCATGTTCCCAGGTGACTTACGGCAGGCAGGATCTGCATCCATGTGCAGGCTCCATCTTTCCTTTGATTTATAATCTTAGTTCAGTAGATACACAAACCTGATCATTTAGGTTTACTTATAGCGCATCTGTGGGGAAAAATGTAGGGACTAAAGAAACATGGTCACATAGCACGGACAATATAACAGTACCTGTGAGGATGTTAAAGGGGCGTGCTTTCAGAAGCCCGGGCTGATCGGGGTGGATGGCGTGCACCTAACCGAGAAGGGGAAGAGTGTCCTTGGCCAGAGGCTTGCCAGCCTTGTCCGGAGGGCTTTAAACTAGTGTCGCTGGGGGAGGGGGAGCACAGTTCAGCCCACGGCTGTCAGCATGGCGCCAGTGCCAACACCGAGTGCCCAGAAGCTGGGGAAGGATCGCAGTTAA
>JAAGAY010134627.1:47940-86525 GCA_011801015.1 Ardeotis arabs | reverse complement strand
AGAACACTGGAACAGGTTTCCCAGAGAGGTGGTGGATGCCCCATCCCTGGAAACATTCAAGGCCAGGCTGGATGAGGCTCTGAGCAACCTGATCTAGTCGGGGATGTCCCTGCTCCTTGCAGGGGGGTTGGACTAGATGACCTTTGAAGGTCCCTTCCAGCCCTAACTATTCTATGATTCTATGATTCTATGAATTGTGAAAGACCTATAAGCACAGAGAAATTATTCTGATAGCAGGACTAATGACATCTACTTTTCTAAGTCTGTATGTGCTACATAACTTGCAGCCCCATTCTGTATAACATATCTTTGCAATACCTCCTAAGTTTAAATGTGATAAAAAGTAAACTTTTCTAATTTCCCCCGAATTTTATTTAAAAATTTATATAGCATAGAAAAAAAAAAAAAGTCATTCTTACTCAGCTCCTTCAACTCTAAATCCTTAGCTATTTTTTTCTAGTTTCAGGAAAGTATCTTTAAAGGGAGATCTGGATTAATTAAATAATTAAAAGTTGATAGAAATTAGTCTGTTAAAATGCCAATAAAGGATTTAGGTTTTACTTACTACATCCTGAAAACCATAATTCCAGTGTCATAAGGTTCTGGAAATTTTTAACTGTTTTGCTTTTAAGCTTATAAGTTTGCATTTATTGACTAGAATCACACTTATAGTTCTGGTACAGAGTGGGAGAAGTAATTATAGGTTCTGAGACATCTTCCTTAAACTTGAAGTAATCTCTAGTGAAGGCAAGAATTTAAATTAGTTCCCTGTCCTCTTCAGTACCTACTAATATCTCTCTGTGGGTCCCTGACAGGTAGCTGGCTGTGCTTACTTAGAATCATAGAATCATAGAATCACATGGTTGGATGGGACCTATAAGATCATGTAGTCCAACCATCTTCCCACTACCATTGCTGCCACAGCTACTAAACCATATCTTGTAGCTTCTCATCAAGCCGCCTCTTGAACACTGCCAGGGACAGCGACTCCACCACCTCCCTGGGCAGGCCATTCCAGTGCCTGATCACTTCTTCTGTGAACCCAGCTGTCCCTACTGTCAGCCTGACATGGGGTCTGACTTTCTCTGTGTCTTGCCTTAGACTGTAGCAGAAAATCAATAATGGTAGTTATTTTCTGCGTGCATTTTACAGGAACCGCAGATACATGAAAGTACAAAAATCAGCCTTAGAGTAATTAAATAGATTAAATTCTAGGTGTTATATGCTTTTGATTACTATTTTACAATGAAAGATAGAACTTTATTTTCTGAAGTGTAGTTATAGACTTGGTTGATTTTTGAGTGTCTCACCTCACTAACCTCCTAACTGTAAGGTTACTTGGCTAAGGAAGGTAAATCTACATCCCTCTGTTGGTGTTGCTCAACACTGACCAAATGCTGAAGTAGGTACAGTATGCTATGCCTTAATTTTTCTTTACAGTGATGTTCTATGCTGGAGGGCAGGATGAATAACACAGAGTGGACTGCTCTTGGCAAAGCAGCTGGGCTGAACTTGGACTGTTGACACCAAGATAAGAAGATCCTTTTGTCGCTGTCTTTCCTCCTTTATGTTTCCTCTCGGATCTGCCACATGTATTGACAGATGACATTTCCTTTGAAACTTTCCTTCCTGATATTTCAGATGTGTGTAGTGAGAGTATACTGTAATTTACATAGTATATAGATTTAAGTTTGCTAATTACTTAACTTAAAATTTAAGACATTATTCAATACTGTTTTGCTCATTAAAAGTGTGATTAGTTTCTTGTTCAAGTGAAATAGTGTAGAAATTAAAATTCAGGTGAGAGGACAAGACGAGAGGAGAGAAGAGAGGAGAGGAAGGAAAAAGATATGGTAGTATGTGTTCTTGAATTAATATTTTTTAAATGTAAATTTGATGATAATGAAAGTTTGTGTCATTTTAATTTAGTACTATACTACCGTGAAATACACAATGTTATAAATATTTGCTATTTGGTTTAGATTGATTTTTTTTTCCATGATGAATACTTTCTAAGTAGTACTTAAAGTTAGCACTCTGACATGTTATTTTAGTTACAGAATGCTACTCTATAGTTCATTTTATGTTAGATAATTAGTTATTATTCTTTTTTTCCCCCTAAACCTTCAGTTTCTAAACTGATCTTAAAGGTTCTTCTTTTATAAGGACCTGTGTTCTTAATTCAATAAGATTAATTTCTCATTTATAGAGTTTTCTGTAATGAGATGAGAAGTATGTGTAAGTGTGTGCTTTATTTTTCATTACTTAAATTATTGAAAGTGTAGTAATTCCAGTGTAGTGGAATATTTTTTTAAAGTTATTGGTATTTTTAATTTTGCAGAAAATTTTATAAAATAGATAAAGTTTAATCTATAGAAACCTGTATATTTAATTTTTAAAGGGATCAAAGGAATATATTCATGCTCCTATACCACATACAAATAAGAATTTGCTTCAATTCAGAAATACATATTTTCAAAACCTAAAACAGAACCCGTCAGACAGGAAGAGAAAATACACACAAATTAAAAAAATAGGCTAGACTACCTGTGGACCAGGCTTTAACTGACTAGAAAAATCAATACAAATTCAACCAACAAACCTTTATTGTTGATTTGGTTCACATAATAACACCTTAAAAGTTCCCCAGAGTGAATCATGGACAACTAATTCCTGTAACTAATCTAGAATGAATGGATGCAAAATTGTATTCAGAAAGTGTTGCTGTGGATCACTTTCAAATTGGAAGTACATACTGAGGTTCTTTTCCCCTGGGTTCTGTCTGTACTATTCAATGCTATTCAGTACTCTTGAGAGTAAATTGGAACAGAAATTTTATATTTGTCACGTCCATATTTGGCACCACACTGGGGGAAACTGCAATTGTAGGAGGACTGGATTAGAATTCCAATCATTTTGAGAAACTGGAAAATTGGTATGAGAAAAAGGAACAGTGTTTAATGAAGACAAAGACAAAAGTCTACACTTTGATGGGAACAATTCCACAAACTACAAGAACAGTGTAAGAGTAGACTGCAATTCTCCAGAGTAGGATTTGGGGATTATGACACAAAGTAAACTATAGTGAAATACAGTTGAACTAACCTGCTATTCTGAAAAAGACAAATACTATGTTGGGTTGTACAATTATGTGATGTCTGGAAAGGTAATGTCTCTTCTCTACCTTAACACGTTAAATTATAGTGTATACTCTGTCTCTAATATGTGAATCAGAGTTGAGGTGGAAAAATGTGACTTACAAGAATAGTCTGAAAATATTTGGATTGTTTACTTTGAGAGGGAAAGTTATAGCCTTCTTCAAATACACAAAAATACGATTGCAAAGACCAAAGATAAAATAAACTTTTTGCATGCCCGCAGTGGAGTGAACTGGAAGTAATGGATATAAATTGCATTAAATGAGAGCTTAGTTACAGATTAGGAAAAACATAAGCTATTTTTAAAACCTGTAATAGATTGCCTACATACATTGTGGACTTGCCCTCACTAGAATTTTTTTTTAAAAATGTTGATCTATCAAAAATCATTCAAGCAGATTAGGAAGTATAGATTCAATACCTCTAAAAATCCACTAGTCATATTTTGTGAGCCCTTTGGTTTTGATAATTTATATTGTGAACATGCTAAATACGGATCGTTCTTATTTATTACAGTACAAACTAATTTGATGCACCAAGCTACGCAGATTGAGAACTAATGTGATTGATAAAAATTATTTTCAATAATTTTAAGCTTTAAGATGCTATTAATTTTGGTTTTGAGTGAAATAGTTAAGAATCAGAATTGATTATTTCAATGACTCTTTTTCTTAAAGTATATGGAAAGAAAAAGGAAATGCAAATTTGCACAGCTGTGATCTGGGAGATAAAAAGACAAATTCCAGAAAAACTGCATCAAGGGTCTTTAGTTAAAAAAAAAAAAAAATTAGTTTTCTAAATTAAGAAAAATGTATTTTCCAATAATTTCTCAATAAAGAAAAAATCAATATTTTAAACAGAAGAAGAAATAAGTTTTTTTTTCAATTCAGAATCTCTGCTTATTCTGTGTGAAATTCGTTCCTATGCAGGTTGTAAGGAAAATGGGACTGTATTTTTCTCTTAAAATAGTGATATTTTCTTTCCTCCAGTGATACAGTGCAGGGAACATCTAGCAGAAAATAAGTGAAATATAATACAAAGTATTCAGTACTGAATGATAACACTATCTTTCTGCATTCTATTAAATAAAGGAAATTTATCATTTTCCCATTTTAATACAAGCAGCAAAAGGTTACTGTTAAATGTTGTTTAAAAAGGGTATACCTTTTCAAGACATTTTTCTTCCAGGTGGAAAAATGCCACATTTGACCTCTGAGATTGTAACGTTATTTCTGTGCTTGAGAAATACTCTCAAAACTTCTGCTTGTCTAGGCAAAGGAAAAATTTTACCTGTCTTTCAAATGATGTACCTGAATAATATGGTGATGAGAACCACATGAAGAACCATAATGTGAATCTTCACTTTCCCTGAGGAAGAAGCTGATCTCATAGGTTACTTGTTCCAGATCTGAAGTCAAAATAAGATAAAATCTTTTCCAGTTCTACTGTGTACTTAGCTCTTTCCTCTGTAGTTTATGCTGTTAAATACAACTTTTTAACCTGAACCTTTAGTTCGGGACTTGAGTTATTATTTAACATGTAGCAGAATGTAGCAGAATTTTGAATAAAAGTGTTACATTAAAATTTTATCCTTTTTTTAAAAATTCATTTTTCATATAAATGGTTTAAGGAATTTAGTTCATATTTTACATAGGTACACAATAAAAGAATCTGTATTTACTAAATGTTTGTTAACTGCTGATGTATTTTGAAGGTATGTAAATATATTACATTCATGGAGTCTTTCATCAAAGGTGAGTTGAAATAAATTTCAGTTATAACTTCTACTGTATTTCTATTATATGTAGCTTATAATAATGTAATAAATTATTAGTAGGAAGAGTGTCAGTATCATGGGGCACAAATGGCTACAGACCCTCTACAAAAATTTTTGTGGGATGCTTATGGGCAATGATAAAAGCAATGCATCTATGGTTTGTGTTCTGTGACACTCTCCTGCTACATATTACATCACATATCACATATTAGCTATTTATTATTCATAAACTAGATCTAAATACACCTTTAATATGATCGAGGACCATTTATAAAATACTGCATTGCTTAGTATTAACTAGTCATCTGTGATTTCCAGAAATGTGGTTCTTAGTCTTCCATGTAATCTACGGCGGAATTAATTTCAGGGGCTCTGAAGCAACGGACAGCAACATTTGCTGCGATGTTAGGCACTACTGCGGTTAGTAGTGCCAGCTGGCCAGACTCACAGTGGGGCTTTACTCCTATTGAATAAGTGTCCTATGATCCAAGAGGCCTCCCATGCAGCTCTTAGTGATCCAGCAGCCTGTAAGTGACAATCTATACACAAATAAAAAGTAGTTAAAGTCCTTGTATTATTCTGCTCATGGAAGAGAAATTTGACTCATTAAAAGTAGTGGTATTGATTGCATTGGTATGTCTGAATTTTGTTCAAGGTCTTCTCAAAGTCCCATGAGCTATATTGGCTCATAACATGAGAAAAAGATGAAAATTCAAAAGAAAGTAAAGTTATATTTATGTTAAAATTTGATTTTACCTGCTTCATCTGGAAGTAAGTTGCCCACAATTAAATAAAAAGATTTATTTTCTTAGTGAGACACATGCAGGAAATCAGTGCTTGCTTCAGGCATTCTTCAGGCTTTATTCTGCATTTTTTAGTCCAACATAATCAAAGTTTACACTTTCCTTTTTTTTTTTTAGTAATCAGCTAACAGGCCATGGAACATTGTAAATAAATACATAAGTAAGTAGGAAATAATATTTATAAATACTACAAAGATATATTTTGTAATAAATAGATCTGCCTTTCTGAAGTCATAGATGCCTGCAAATAAAATTAACAAAAGCTTTTGCTTTATATGGTAGTTTATACATTAAGTGTTATAGGAAAATAAAGTTTCTCACTCATATTTGCAGAGGTAGCAGTAAAGAAGATATGCAGTATGTGAAGGCCTGACTGATACTGGAAGGAAAAAAAAAAAAAACAAACCACAAGCAAATAATGTATTAAATTGCCATAGTAAAAAAATGACTCTATCATTAAAGTCACTGAACTCCCAAAATTAATGTCCAATGCTAAGAAGATTATTAAATTCTTGGTCCTTTACATATATGGAGTGCAGAGGGAGTCCAAGTGCAGGAATCCTGTTACTTCTTGAGTTACTTCTATATTATTGTTCTAGTATATTTTAACATTATAGTGAGAAGCAGAGATCACAAAGACTTCTTGTACTCTCTTTTCTGTTTATACTTTCCTGGAACAGTTTATCATAACTGAGTCATAAAAAGAATAAATTGTAATATTGTCTTGCAAAAATACATTGACCTTGGTAGAACCTCTTGTGAAAGAAAATTCAGTGTAAAACATGAAAGAGCGGGCACTGAGTCAGTTTCCTACACAGAACTAAGTGGTCATAGGATGTTTGGGTTTTTTTCCCTACAACAGAGCAACAAAGTATTATCTTTCAATTAATTTAACTATTTTGTATTTGACTTTTAAAAACTCTATTAAAAAATTAAATCTTTTCTGCTCTCATATTCTTTTTGCCTCCTGGGGAACAATCTATCAGATAAGGAAGTAAAAATATGAATCTTGTATTCCTAAGTCAGTTACTTATACAGATTTTACTTCAAATGAACATAAAAACCCCTTACTTCTATGTCAGTTGTAAAGTAGGAAAAGAGAAAGAAAAGTCTTTATTCAGCACTTTAATTGTGATTAAGGACTATGCAAATCCTAATCTTCAATCAGTCATTTCAAAAATTAAACCTAAAGCAAAATAACCCAAAAGCTACCCTGCAAATCTCTTATTAAAGTGCCATTTACAAATGAGGTTTCCAGCCGAACTCCAATTGTGTTTAGTTAAACAAGTTGTCAGATTGCAGTATTTTCAATACGGACATTATTCAAGGGTAACATGAACATATGCAATAATAATAAAAAGGAAATATATGTGTTACATTATTTTGGTTTTCATTACAGAAAAAGCAAATGTGAACTACTGACTGACTGCAGTAAACAAAAGAGTTTGACTTATCTGTATTTGATAATTTCATATCTGAAGAAAGAAAAAGAATACACTGAGTACTGTTGATCTTTATGTCACTAGTCATCAGTGTAAATGTCTGTCTGGGTCAGGAATCCACTGCTGCAGGAGAAGATCAAACTACATATAATGATTCTCACTGGAGAAAATATCTGTTTTACTACAACAGTACCTATTTCACAGTTGGAATCTCTCTCTTCTCTTAAGTCTGCAGAACCATCTGAATTTATAATATAATATTTCTTGGATTCTTATCAGAATTTTAGAGCATGTCTAGAACATCTGCCTAAATAATTCATACTTAAGAATGTCAGTTATCTAAATGACAGTATTTTGAAAGCAGGTTGACCAACTCAACTGCTGCTGAAAAAAAGTGAAAACAAAAATAATAATTAAAAAAATCTTATCTCTTCCACAAATAGAAATGTGAACCCAATTTTTGCTTATTGTGTAAGCTCAAAAATGAAATTAATGGTCTTGGTAAAACTTTTACCTTAAGTAATTATAAAAAAAGGTTTTCTCTAAGTTGGTTTCTTCCCTGATGTGATACAGCTGTTTTCAATTTCTAGATTAAATTAATCAAAAACGAACTATATAGTTGTAATTAGTATAGCTGTATAGTTGTAAGTTGTAAAATTTGTGAATTTACAGTGCAGAAGATTAAAATATTTTATGTATTCTGCAAAAATACATAGCAGCATTTCTTGTTCTCTTACAAATATTCTCTACCTTTCACAGAATAACTCCTTAGAAATTGTCCCTAATTCACTGAAACAATTATCAGTATGCTTTGTCCAGTAACTTATGCAAAATAATATCCAATAACAATAAATTAGCTAAATACAATATCTCTTTTTAATTTGCATATGATATTTTTGTAGCATGAAGACCTGCAATTTCTCACTGGGGAGAAAATAAGTGCTTACAATGCTGCTGTTTCCTTTGCTATGAACGCTTAAATTTATTATGAGGCTTCTCATTTTATCAAGCATGTGCTTTGTATGTTTTTCCCTAAATAAAATAAATTGTCCATAACACCATAATCCTGAGACCCAACAGCAAAATACTGATATTACTAGCCAAGTGAAAAGAAATATTGGGGTTTTTTTTTGCTTCATAGAGGTAATGTTTCATATTTTCATCAAATTTCAAAACTAAATGGTGAATAATTTCGTCAAATACACCTACTAGATGGAAGTCTTTCTTTTAGGGAAGGTCTCCTTTGTGTTGAAGTATGTATGTGTATATGCAGTATGAAATATATATTTTTTATTGAAGATTTTTAACCTCTTATTCTAGTGTCTAATGCATTGCCTGAATTTCTAAGCTTGGAAGCAAGAGAACTACAGAGTGGAGTGCTGAGCTTTCTGAAGGAAGGGAATCTATGCTGTCACATGAGGTATGTGGAAAAGCATAACAGCTTGTAAAAGCACACAGCATTTCATGAATAAAAGATAAAGCCAATTCAGAAAGATGTTTGTCCTTTAGATTACAACTTTCAAGCTGATGTGTATGTCATAATGTTTCTTAACTTTTAATATTGTGATACAAATTTCCCCCTACAGTACCTTTTTGTTTAGTTTTATTGTAATATCTCATCTTTTCATTGATTCCCAATGATTAATTCAAGAAATTGCTGAAACATATGAATGAAACATAGCAGCAGAGATAGAAGTTACTGAAATTTAAGAACAGAAAGACCACAATGCACATAGGTATTTAAGTGTTGTTTGCCCAAATAATTGTGACGTTCAAATATATGTCTACTTCACTTATTTTGTAAGGATGGATGCCCACCAGAGACTATTTTCTTAGACATAAAATCCATGTGCTGCTACACACACTTAAACCTTTAAGAAATTACGAAAAGAAGGTAAGACTTTTTTTTTCCATATCATTAGAAAGAAACACTATCATTTAAGATAATGATTAAACTGCTAAAATGAGACGAACACCCTAACTTTAATGTGTATTCTTGCACAAAATCTCACAGGGCTCATCAAGCCTGACAGCTTTAGTAGGCTTCATTAAGCATTAGTTAAATTAGCCATAACTTAACGTTATTGGCTAATTGCTTTGTGAATCTGAGGTAACTCCAGAGTATACTAAAACTCCATATCAATAAAATAAAGCTGTACTTCTCAGTATGATATCACAATATTTAAGTATTGATTGATGGTTGTTCTTCAGAAGCTGGAATGGACTTTATTTAATTCCTAAATAGGAAGAACTGAACAGCAGAGCAAAGATTTTATTGTCTAGTGCAAATACAGTTTTCAATAGGCTGAAAATACTGGTGAAGAAGACCAGCTGAAATTTACAGAAGTGGCCACTGGATATTATTCCAATACAGAAAAAAACAACACAAATACTAATAATAACAACATCTTACATCGTCTGTTGACTAGAATATTGTGGCCTTCCAACCTAAAACAGTATGACATGAATTCCAAGTTGACATTTCAAGCAATAAAATGTACTAGTTCTTTCTGAAAATTGTGTTGTAGCTTGCCCAGAAGTTAAGAACTTGAGGAAGAAATTACTGAAAGAGTAGTCTAACCTCTTATGCAGGCAGAGAGGTAAAAGGCTTAAAGCTACCTATAAACTTGCTACAAAAATAAAGCAAAGCAGGAATGATTCCCTTCCATCAGGAAGAGCAGAGCATCTATTCCTGTTCTTGTCTTTAGGAATTATTGGGGTAAAATTTTGAAGATAATCACATCTACATGTGAATAGATGTAGGCTGAGTCCAGTAATGCACCTTGGTGCCAAAAATGCCTTGATAATAAAATTTAGGCCTCTTAGAAGGTTTGGAGGTCATCATAGAATCATAGGATGGGTTAATCTGAAGGGACTTTTAAAGATCAACTATTCCAATCCCCCTGCTCTGGTAAGGGACATCTTTCACTAGATCAGATCTTTCACTATCCAACCTGACCCTGAACACTTCCCAGGATTGGGCATTCACGACTTCTCTAGGAAACTTGTTCCAGTGTCTTACCAACCTCAAAGTAAAGACTGTCTTCCTTATCTCTAATTGTCCTGGTTTTGGCAGGGATGGAGTTAATTTTCCTCTCAGTAGCCAGTGTGTTTTGGATTTCATATGTGAAGAATGTTGATAAACACACCGGTGATATGAGTTGCTGTTAATGAGACCAAGGACATTGTCCTGCTTTCCACATCTTGCTAACATGCAGATGCAGGAAGCTGGGTGGAAGACAGACAGAATAATTGACTCAAACTGGCCAAAGAGAGTATTCCATGCCATAAACATCATGCTCAGTCGGTAAGTGGGAGATGCCCATGGGAGAGGGCATCCTTTGTATCCATTTTTCCTCTTCTTCCACCTCTCTCTTGCTCGCTGGCATCATTCCCTCTACCTTGCTGGCTCGCTTTGGCTCCTTTGCTTTCTGCTCTGTTTCGTTTCCATGATCGCTGCTCGGGACGGGCTGTATTGGTCACTCGGACATCAGAAAATAAGAAATAGTACATTGTTCATTTTGTATATATTAATATCCTTATATTTTGTTATTATTGTAGTTTTCCTTTGCTATTCTAGTAAACTGTCTTCATCTCAATACACAAGTTTTCCTTTCCTCCCAATTCTCTCCCCCATCCTGTTGGGGATGGGGAGGGGGAGCGAGAAACTGTGTGGTGACTCGGGCTAAACCACAACACTAATCTAAATCTATTCCCTTTTAGTTTAAAATCATTATTCCTTGTGCTGTCACTACAGATACTGATAAAAATATCTCTTTGTCTTTCTTAGAAGCTTCCTTTAAGTATTGAAACGCTGCAGTAAGGTCTATTAGTCTATTAGTCCTTCTTCCTATAAGAGGTGTTCCAGCCCTCTGATGATCTTCTTGGCCCTCTTCTGGATGCATTCTAACAATCCATATATTTCTTGTACCGGGGACCGCACAGCTGGATGCAGTACTCCAGAAGAGGTCTCATGAGAGTGTCATGGAGGGGGAGAATCACCTTCCTCAACCTACTAGATATGCTTCTTTTTATGCAGCCCAGCACAAGACTGGTTTTCTGGGCTGCAAGTGACACTGCCAGCTCATGTCTAATTTTTTACCCACCAGTATCTCCAAGTCCTTCTCTGTAGAGCTGCTCTCAATCTATTCACCATCCAGTCTGTAATGAAGAAATATGAAGTACCTGATTGCTTTCTCCATGCTTCTGGCATTTATGGAGCTCTGTGCTTCTGAACAGTAACAGTTCCAGTCCAGGAACATAATGTTCAAATCTATAGCTTGAGACCTAGTACTCTGAGAATAATTTATTAATTACTGAGTTACATAAATACTCTCTCACTTCTCTGTTGCAACTAGGTCATGATGCAGCAGAGAATTAAAGTTTGATGGGCTGTACCTGAAAATAAAAGCAGAACCCTGGCTCTGTCTCTTAGCAGTGAGCAACGTACAGTTGAGGAGTGAAAAATCTTTTATTAAAGTCCTTGGTCCTAGAGTACTAATGCATGGTATGATCATTTATATCAGGAAGTGGCTGCAACTGGGACAGCCAGGGAAATCCTATTGCTTGCTGCTCTTCTGTTAAGGAACAGGGCACCCTGGCTTCTACAGCTACAGCACTGCAAGCACCACAGTGCTGCAAGCACTGCTGAGGGAAAAAGCTAAGGAAAGAATGGCACAAGAAAGGTGTGCCTCCTATATCTTCTGGTAAATCAGAATTTGGCCTTAGATGTCCTCTAGTACCTGAATTCCTCCACTCTTCAAACAAACCTGACAATATTGTGTGGATGATGTTCAAGTGATAAGGGATTTTCATCCTTTTGCAGTTGTCTGAATTCTCAGCCTCATCATCATATCTGGATAGCAGAGGGATTCCAGACAGTTAAACAACTCCTGTCAGTGGGAGTAAGTACTTACTACAATTATTAGTAAACTACTAAAAAGGTCTGAAGACTGTTCATTAAGAGAGCAATCTAAAAAAAAATCTTGGATTGTTCAGCCCAAGAAAAAAAAAAAAGAATTAGAGGAATATGATGACTGTCCCTAAATCATTAAAGATACTGAAGAAGAAAAGCTATTTAAGCTGATGGAGAAATGTTTATAACATAAACACGAATTAATTCAGTCTGGAAATTAAACTTATTAGGATAAGAACTTTTATTAGAGTATGAACGACCTGGGAACAATCTCCTACAGGAGTAGTGTTTCTATCCAATAGATTTGCCATAGCTAGGGACAAGTCTACATGACGTCAAAGGCCACTTTAAATTTTATGTTTCTATGAAAGACATCACAATTTCTTTGATATTTTACTACTGCATCTATTGTTTTCCAGCTTTTCTACCATCACAGTTCAATTTTAGTACATCCCACTGTGAAGCTGAAAAGTCAACTTTTGCGATTTTCTTCTGTTTCTTTGAAACTATTCTCTACAGTAATATGATGTTGTTACAAATCACTGTACCAGTAATATTTACCGATTTTTAATATTGTTTAAAAATAAATTAATATTTGTATTTAATTGATTTATTGAAATGGATGATTTCCCATGGAGGTTTGGTAAACAAAACTCTTACAAAGCTATTTTTTAGGTGAAAATAGGAAACTGAGAAAAGCCTAATGAACCTAAAAATATACTGGCAAGATTATGCAGGAAAAAAAAATCAGATATGAAAAGGTACTGTACAGACATTTTTTATCCTAAAAGAATTTAAAATGTGTTTTCAGAACATAGATTATTTTACTGAGTCTGATTTTTTAAGAGCAAAATCTTTTTGTAAAATAGGTGTTACTTAATTATTTTAGTATTGTTCCACATAAGAAAGATGTGTGAATTTATTGTTGATTATCAAATTTGATAAGTGCATTCTTACCTGATGTCAGGGACCGAAAGAGTTAATGTCTCAAACATTGTTGTGACTGTGGTGCCCGTACAGTCTGCAGTCTGCACAGGGGAGGGGGAGGCCGCATGGGGGATGTGCAGCTCCCCCGGCCCCTATTCCAGATATGGGCAGGGGTCACACAGCGGTCATCTGAGGAGGGGGCTTCCGACCACTCCTCACATTAGTGCCCACTTCGCCACCTGTGCAGAGGACTCAGAACTTTCTGGAACCAGATGCTTCAAGGGGCAGAACTGGAGGCGGGGATTAGACTATAAAAGACACTGCCTGAGAGAGCCGCGTGGCGAGCCCCCCCACCAGAAGACCATCATGGCCGCCCACCACCGCGGCCCCGCCACCAGAAGCCACGCGCCCGCTGCCCCACCGGAGGATCTGTGCGCCCGCCCGTCATCGTCGTCGCTGGATCCAAGGGTGGTGATATCTCTTTCTCTCTTTTTCCTCTGTCTCTCTTCTGTTTTCCTTCTCCTTCTTAGAAATATTCCGCTAAGAGCCCCGGCTACCAACCCCCTTTATGCCTTTCAAGTTCCAAAGTTAAGTCGTTCCTCCAAATGTTAAATAAAACCCTATATCGATCGTTTGGTGTCGGTTCACCTTAATTTAGTCCGAGGGAATCACAAACCTCCTACGGCTCCAGGCCGTAACATAATTGGCGTCACGGGCAGGATTCCCTTGTTAGTACTAAAGTGATCGTTAAGCCCATGCCTTTACCGCGGCCCCTCCTCTGAGGGGCGTCATACACAAAGGGGACAAGGGATCAGCTCCCTGGAATTGTAGAATTAGCAGGGATCAGTTCCCTGAAACTTGTAGGACTAGAAAGGGATCAGTTCCCTGGAACTGTAAGATTAGAAAGGGATCAGTTCCCTGAAATTTGTAGGACTAGAAAGGGATCAGTTCCCTGGAATTGTAGGACTAGAAAGGGATTAGTTCCCTGAAAATTGTAGGATTAGAAGGGATCTGTTCCCTGGAATTGTAAGCACTATGGCCTCCAAGGGAGGTCTGATTGTAGATTGTAACTTTAAACTAGAGGGCTGTAATGCCCAACCTTCTTCCCCTGGTATGACTTGGGCCCAAAGTAATTGGCATGATCCACAAGCTGCCATTCTGGCAAAGCAACGAGCACTTAAACTTGGAAAGGGAAAGGCGTTGGTTTGCAGGGTTTTAGGAGCTGCTTTGGTGGCAGCACAGTGGGATCTACAAGCTGTAGCAGATAGAATCTCCAGTCTGACAAATGGAAGATTTAAACATGGAAAGGGAAAAGTGTTAGTTTGCGGGGTTTTAGGAGCTGCCCTTGTGGGGTTCTGGTATCTGACCCAACAACCAGAAAGGGAAGTAACAAAAGCAAAAGCTTTACAAGAACATCTAGAGAATGAGACAAAAGGTCTCTCTGAACAGTGTAGTCTTGCCGCCGAGCGGGTGACTAACCAGAGGCTACAAAGTGCTTTGGCAGAGGTTTTAGAGCGGGAAAAGATACTAAAGCAGCAATTGGATGAAGCCTGTGATATATGTTCACCTGATTCGTGTTAATATACATGGAATCTTTAATTATCCTGGGAAAAACAGGGTGATATGTACATAGTTCTGTATTTTGAAACTTTGTAGATAATGTATAAGTTTTGTTTAAAGTTATAAACGTATTTGGGAGGTTTATTTAATTTATTGAAAATGTGTTTGGCAGGATTCGCTCCTGCCTTGGTAGTTGGACATAATTAAGGATGTTGCCTGCTTAACAGCGCTGTTTGCATAAGAAGGACACTTGACAATGGAGCGAACAAAAGGCAGGAAAAGCGGGCTGGGGGCTGATGACCACGAGCACGTAAACAACTCCAAATATGGGACCAGCTGCTTCTGTACTTTTAGCCAATTAACACCTGGATAGCGGCTAGTGATATGCTCTTGGCCAATCAGTACCTGCCACAAATGGTGTGAGTAACCAATGGAGTGTAGATTGTGAGCTCCCAAAAAGGAGACAGGCAAGGTGAGAGGACCAGGAGAGGTCATAAATAGTGTAACTGTAAACAAAGGGGTGTGCGTCTTGGTGGAGCGGAGACTCCCAGCGCACCCAGTGCTGTTTGCTTGTTTCTATTCAATAAATTGGAAACCATAATTGGAATCCTGTTTTGGGACACAAGTCATTTATAACAAAGCCCGTTCCCAAATTGGTGTGGGAAACGTGTATATAATTTCTGACCAGGGAAAGAAAATAGAATTGTTAGACCCTTTTGAAGATTTAGAACACATACAGGAGAGACCTTCCCCTGGAACAGAGGAAGATAAAATGCAACCTCTAATTAAAACAGAAGCTGGTGATGATGGTCATGGAGGAGCTCAACAAGTCACTATTCAGACCATTCCCTATTCCCCTACTCATTTGGCTAAAATTCAGGAAAAATATTCCCGGGGGCCCAGGGAGATGGCAATAGAATGTGTGGGGAGGGTGTTTCTCACTGGGGATAACCCCATTTTGCTTCCTGAAATTCCGGCAGGTATTCTGGGGCTTGATCTGCTTGGGAGGTGGGTGTTTGGTCTCCTGGCTATTCATATGCAATTTTTCCAGCCCGCGCCGGCGTTGCCCCCTTCGGGACTGTGGATGTTGGGCCCTGCCCCCTTCCCTTGGGGACCTGGGGCGGGGTGGCCCCTGTTACAACTGAGCTGCTGGGGCAGGGGATGATTAATCCAGCCCATTCACCTCGTGGCTCCCCAGTACGACCAGTCCCTAAACCTAACGTGATTATAAACCTAAAGTGGCAATTAACAGTTGATTATCGACTGCTAAATGCCAATGCAGGCCCCTTGTGCGCTGCCATACCTAACATAGCCAAACTAATTGCAACTATACAGGAACAAGCCCACCAAATGTTACCCCTGCAAGAAGCACACGGTGATAGTTTTGCTTTCACATGGGAAGGCGCGCATCTTAATTTTACCTGCCTTCCACAGGGATACCGTCATTCAGCAACCACTGCTCATTGTGCATTGTCACAAGAGCTTGCCCAAATTAATCCCGGGAAGGAGGTCAAAGTGTGTCAGTATATTGATGATGTATTGATTGGTGGCCCTGATATTAATGTAGCGGGACAAACCCAAACAGAAATCACTAGTCATCTGGAGAGTTTAGGACTCCAAATTCCAACAGAAAAGGTACAACCCCCTTCCTCAGAGGTAGAGTTCCTGGGTACTTGGTGGAGGGGTGGGACAGTGTGTGTTTCCCCTGAAACCGTGACTCCCCTTGAACAGGTGGAAATGCCTGGAAACAAAAGGGAACTTCAGCATGCCCTGGGCCTGTTGGTATTTTGGAGAAAACATATCCCAGATTTCTCCATCATAACCCAACCCTTATATGGCCTGACACACAAAAGAGCTATCTGGGACTGGACCCCTGTCCCTGAGGAAGCCTTAAAACTGCTAATCTTTGAGGCTGGGGTATACCAGGCCTTAGGGCCAGTTCACCCAGCAGACCCACTCCATATTGAACAGGGCTATGCAATTCATGGTTTGTTTGCACGTATGTGGCAGCGTGGCCCTGAGAGTCTGACATGTGCCATTGGATTTTGTAACTTCGAGGATGTGGAAAAGCAATATTTAGTTTGGGAGAGGGGTATCTTTGTGCTTGGCCTAGCTTTGCAGGAGGCTGAGAGAATTGTGTGGCAGCAGTCAATCATTCTGCAGGGACCATTTGAGATCCTGAAACCGGTACTGGCTGGGACCCCACTCCCTGTAGGGGCTACGCAGAGAGAAACAGTGAGGAAGTGGTATGCACAGCTAGACCACTACTGCCATCCAGCTTCTGATCACCCAGACCTAGAACCTCTTCCTTCTTATATACAACCTGCCCCTCCATTTGAACCTCACATACAGAATGTGCAGTTCACTGAGGCATCCTCTGAAAGAGGCGGGGGGGAGGTGTGGAAATACCAAGCAGTAGCAGAAGGTGGGGGCGGGCGCTCAGGTGGGAGAGTTGATAGCAATTCGGAGTGTGATAAGGAGAAATGCAGAGAACAGGGAACCAGTGTTTATGTATACAGACTCATATGCTGTATTTGAGGGATGCATTGAGTGGCTGCCTTTCTGGGAACAAAATCAGTGGGAGGTTAATCGAGTGCCTGTGTGGCAAAGGGAAAAATGGGAGGAAATCCTAAATATGGCTAAACAGGGGACTTTTTTAGTGGGATGGGTGGCTGCACATCAAAAGGGAGATCATCCAGCCCACATTTGTAACACCATAAAGGGGCTGAAGCTATGGTTTAGTTACCTACCAAAAACTCAGTCAATTCAATCAGATAATGGTAGCCACTTCACTGCTGGGGTGGTCCAGGGATGGGCAAAAGGTGAGGAAATAAAATGGGTACTAGCAAAAGTCAACAGTCACTGGGGGGTAAATGGTACTGCCTTTTGCCCCAAACCCCCTTAAAGATCCGGTGAAACCACTCCGCTATCCAGGACAGCCTGTCTCAGTCAACTTCTGTGCCTGGATAGCCACTGACACCAGTGGAAAAGATCACCAAATCAATACCAGATGGATTGTGCCATCCTTCTAAAAGTGTTTGTTTTGTACAGAAACCTTTGTGGGCCTTATGTTTACATTGTTACACATTGGTGGTTACTTGTGTTGTTTGTTTGGTGCTCCTTATTTTGTATGTTGTAATAGAGTGCAATGTTTTGGAAAACCTTTCTCTTCACCTTCACCATCTTTGGGGAGAAAGGAGGAAATGGGTTTCCAAGTCTTGCCTGGGAGCTAATTCAGGAATTTGTATGCATCTGAAACCATATTAAGCAAGGAGTTTGTGCTGAGATTCATTCCAAATTGTTAGAAAATAAGTTAAATACAGTTGTTAAGAACTGTATCACAAG
Source organism: Ardeotis arabs (assembly GCA_011801015.1). Taxonomy (NCBI): domain Eukaryota; kingdom Metazoa; phylum Chordata; class Aves; order Otidiformes; family Otididae; genus Ardeotis; species Ardeotis arabs. The sequence goes on along the minus strand of JAAGAY010134627.1, from coordinate 68,598 downwards.
TGGTACTTGGGGCCCCAAACTCCTTATTGGCCTCCACCCCTTAAAACAGAACCTTTTTGGATACAAATTCCTAATTGCCCAGGCCAAAAACATAACATAAACAGGATTAGATACGAGTGGACCTGGTCTGTCAAACATATGATATATGGATTGTCCAACTGATGAGGAAATGTTGAAAATCCTTCCCTGGAATACCCTCAATTAACAAAAACATTGGATATGTTATTGTTAAAAGAACAAAGCGTATGTGAAATGTTAAATCTTACTCATGGAGAATGCTTGAATATTGTTATAATGTTGGGCCATGGGCTCTTGTTTTGATAGTTGGCCTTGCTATTGTAATTTCTTTCTTTTTATCTTCTCTCTCTCTCTCCTCTGTCCTCTATCTCTATGTGAGAATCACCACCATGGGTGAAGATTATATGGACAATGTTTGAGCCACAGGGTGGTGTCAGGGACCGAAAGAGTTAATGTCTCGTTGTGACTGTGGTGTCCTAGAGTCTGCAGTCTGCACAGGGGAGGGGGAGGCCGCATGGGGGATGTGCAGCTCCCCAGGCCCCTGTTCAACACAGGAGGTGGAAGCCACATGGGGGATGTGCAGCTCCCCCGGCCCCTATTCCAGATATGGGCAGGGGTCACACAGCGGTCATCTGAGAAGGGGCCTTCCAACCACTCCTCACATCAGTGCCCGCTTCGCCACCTGTGCAGAGGACTCAGAACTTTGGAACCAGATGCTTCAAGGGGCAGAACTGGAGGCAGGGATTAGACTATAAAAGACACTGCCTGAGAGAGCCGCGTGGCGAGCCCCCCCACCAGAAGACCATCATGGCCGCCCGCCACCGCGGCCCCGCCACCAGAAGCCACGCGCCCGCTGCCCCACCGGAGGATCTGTGCGCCCGCCCGTCATCGCTGGATCCAAGGGTGGTGATATCTCTTTCTCTCTTTTTCCTCTGTCTCTCTTCTGTTTTCCTTCTCCTTCTTAGAAATATTCCGCTAAGAGCCCCGGCTACCAACCCCCTTTATGCCTTTCAAGTTCCAAAGTTAAGTCGTTCCTCCAAATGTTAAATAAAGCCCTAAATCAATCGTTTGGTGTCGGTTCACCTTAATTTAGTCCGAGGGAATCACAAACCTCCTACGGCTCCGGGCCGTAACACCTGAAAACATTAATAAATCTATTATCTGAAGTAGTCCAATCTGTGATTATAATTAATATTGTTTTTTCAGAGGAACCATGGTTCACTTTAATCTTTCAGAGTCTTTTTTAGGATAACTAAGGTACTGTATTTGTTGTAGCTATAGGTAAATGCAATTATCTTTATTTTAACTTGGTAACGCTGAAAGTGGGACTGATTTCTACTATATGTATAGCTTTCTTCTGAAGTTTTGGCTCCTTCATCAAACATTGCAAGTGTACAATAAAAGACTTGACAGCAGATTTAACAATGTATTAGTCTGATCTAGGATGTTTTTTTAATATACAATTATATATGTTACACACAGGTCTTTTTGACTTTTTAAAAATTCATATAAGTAATGTTTATTTTATATATATAAAGCTCAGTTTCTATAGTAGTTCTAACACTTATTTGGACTCAAAACTAAAGCTGTCATCTGGCCCACAGTGCTGCAACAGTTAATTCAAAGCAGCAGAATTTTTTTTTACATAAAAATAAGCATACTTATTTTAATGACCTTGCCTAACTACATTTATATTTCAGTTCTTACTGAATGCAAATATAAACACAGCTAGAAAAAAAAATAATCCCTAAAGAAAAATAGATTGTTTCCTGGACTTTTATAATTATAATAAGATACTTGATATGTCACTGTTAGTATAAAACAGGTTTTAGGTCTTTCTAGTGTTCTGTTTCTTGCCACCCTTTGCAATAACAGTCAAAGAATCACTTGTTTTTCAGTGCTCAGTGAAATCAATAGCAAGACTATGCCTTAAGAAAGATTTGGGATTATGTCCTGATGCATTTGTTGCTTTTCATATGACCGCTAAATATTTTATTAGACTTGAAGCCCAAATGACAACAGCAGTTTTTGCATTAATGTTATTTTGGTGTAACTGATCCTGTCTTACCATACATCAAATTCAAGTTCTATTGAATCTATTCACTTTTTCATTACTGATTAAAGAAATTCTTCCAGATATATTGTCTTTTGAAAAGGTGGACCTGTAAGGACTTGGCTACAGCTGTTAAATTTATTGACATATATGATCATTAATAATTATTTTAAAATAGTATTTCATCCTGATAATATAATTACTTTGAAATAAATTCCACATGTAGATCTGGAAGATTTCCAAATCTAGACAGATTCTAGTTTAACTAGATAGATCTCTTTTGTCTGTTATACAGGATTCCTTCATAAAAGAACATTTGAATAAGTTTGCAGCAGTCTGAGGACAACTTCTGGGATAGGGCTTATTTTCATAGCCATGATCTAAAATGTTTCTAGCTGGACTGACAAAATTCAGTAATAGATTGTGGTGGGTTGACCTTGGCTGGCTGCTCCGGCTCAACTGTTCTCCACTCCCTCTCTGCAACAGGACAGGAGGAGAAAATAGGATTAAAAACCTTATGGGACAAGATAAAGACAGGGAGGTCACTTACCGATTATCATCATGGGCAAAATAGATGACCTTGGGAATTTATATTAATATTTAATTTATTGCTAATTAAAATAGAATAAGATGATGAGAAACGAAGTCAAAACTAAAACCACCTTTCCCTTGACCCCTCTTGTTCCCAGTCTCAACTTCACTCCTTCACTCCAGACTCCACTACCTCTTCTCCACCCCGAGCAGCCCAGGGTGATGGGGAATGGGAGGTTATGGTAAGTCCAAAACATTTCATCTTTGCTGCTCTCTCCTGCTCACACTTTTTCCTGCCCCTGCATGGGTCTTCTCCACAGGCCATAGTTCTGTAGCCCTGCTCCTGCATGGACTCTCCATGGGCCACAGTTCCTTCAGGAAACACCCACCTGTTCCAGCGTGGGGTCTTCCATGGACTGCAGGGGAATCTCTTTTCCAGTGCCTGGAGCACTTCTTCCCTTTCCTTCTTCTCTGACCTTGCTGTTCACTCTTTCCCCACCCCTTACTCCTAACTCTGCTTGTGCAGTGTTTTGCCTTTTCTTAAACACACTTTTCCCAAGGTGGCACAATCTTAGCTGCGGGGCTCAGCTGTGCCCTGCCATTGGCTGGTTGAAGCCAACTGGAACTGTCTGTGTCCAGCATGAGGCAGCTCCGGCCTCTTCTCACAGAGGTTGCCTCTGCAGCCCTGCCACTTGCACTCGGTACAGATAGCTAGAAGTGGGTTGGTTTTAGTCTACACTGAAAAATTGTAGTGCTGTTTTTCTAAATGGGCTTACAGATTGAGTGCACTCCACTGGCTGCCTCACTACATGAAGAAGTGTGAAATGGATGTTTTAATAAAGAAAAAGAAAAAAGAATGCAAATACTTAACCAGAGCTGTTTGAGTCATATATAAGTTGTTATAGTCCATCTGAGTACAGCTTGAGAGTTTCAGTACGTCTTGACTTAGCTCAGTTTCAGTCAGAAAGGAATGGCCTTGATGGATGATTTTCTTTGCATGTAAGACCAACTTTGACGTTTGTAAGAAAAGAATTCCAGTAGTAAGCAATGCTTAAAGGTGATTTTGTGATTTGTACAAGTGTTTCCCAGGGACTAAGCAGAGATTATCAAACTCATTTATCTTTTGACCCAAAGCAGATCTCTTAACCTAGTTCTTCAGAGTCCAAAGACTTGTGCACTAATCCACTAATCCTCCTAGTCTCACAAATTACTGAAAGTCTATTATCTACAGTCTCAGACTGAAGATCTATTGGAAAGATTGTGACCTCAGGGAAGCCCAGAAAATGAAATATGTTGCCCTACACAATTTAATTTGTCAAAGTTTTTACTTTTTACTGATTTGCTTTGCTTTGAGAAAAACAATTATCTCCTTCTTAGATTTTTTTTTTTCACAGATATCCTCTATATTTGTAACATTTGACGGTTTGTTGTTTTTTTTTTTTTAGTAACCCTCCAATGTGGTATTGAAGGAATAGTTTCTGCGTTATAGTAACTTTTCCTCCTACTTCCTGTTACTGCAGAGAATCATGGGAAAAGCTGCAAAGGTTTTGAAGCCACAGGGCCTGACATGGTTCCTATGTAATTAAAAGCTGCGTGTTGCAACTCTCTTTCACTTATCTACCTCCACATTTTAAAACTCATAACTCATAATTATTCAACAATATTGTTTAAGAACATGATTGTAAGTGTAAAGTCTTAGGATATTATGTGAAGTTATAACTTCTTCAACAATCCAGATTTAAATATTCTAATTTACCAATTTATAAAATCAAGTTTATACAAAATGTACAGATAGCTTATAGTGAAAATGCATTGTCTTTGGAAAGCATTTGAAAGATTAAAATCATAAAAAGAGATCATTCAATTAAAAATCTTGAGAGGAAACTGCAGGTTGGGGGCATTCAAAACAGTTTGAATGTAATCAACTTCCACTTCTTTCAGATTCTTTTTATCCTGCCATTTTAAGTCGATAAATATCTGTGGCTTGCTCAGTTCACTATTAGAAAATGTGTAAGAACAAATTCACATGCTATTTCTTTACCCTTTACTATGAAACTTATCACATTTTTTATCTATGAAAGTGCAAATTTAACATCAACAGTATCTTGAAACATTCTTCAGAATTGTCTGTTTCTAGCAGTATCTAATATGAGTTGAAGTGACATAGTGAAGCATATAAAAAACCTCATTATATACTTAAGATTCCATATATTGGACTTCATGCAGTTTCACTTCATGTAGAGAATGTGGATACCTATGAAAAACAGGCAGAAAATATATTCATAGAAAAAGCGCTATGAGCAGTAGCTTGTGATAAGAATTGGAATTGTATGTGTGATTGAATATACAAGTAACCTGTCTCATGTACAACTTAATAGGTGTATTTGCTCACATAATACACACTTCACACTTGCCCATCCAGATAATTTTGTTGAATTATTGGCCATCTAGGGGGAAAAAAAAAAAAGTCTTCACTTTTGAATGCTGTAACATGTATTGAAGCTATGTATTGAATACATCTTGCATTCACATCTAAGCAAAAAAAAAAAAAAGTGTGTTGGCCATTACAACGTCAAAATCTATTTTTCATTATCACTTCAAAGAAGAAACAACTTAGCTATTCAAGACTGGTTTCACAAAGCAGCATAAGGGACTCTGCCTGTGACAAACACCACCACTGGACAGAGTGACCTGAGCTCCTTCTGCCCACACTAATTCTGACAGTGAAATTCTGAAAGAGGATAATACAAATTTGAGCTACCTACATTTGAATCAAGATAATAATGTTAACCATGTTTGTTCAGTACTGCTAGGAGGGCTTGTCTGCTCTTGTTTTCTGTTTCTAACAGTGCACCATTCAAATACAATTATTTCACTGTGGAAGTGAATTGGGCCTTAACATGTATACCTCATTGGTATCGGGTCTTTCATTCCTTGTTCCATTCCCTAACAAAACAATGTCCAGACATGTGCCTAATCCCCCATCGAAGTCCCAGTTTTAGATCTTTGCTACTATCCTAATTTTGATTTTATAATGAATCTTGGGAGTGAAATCTTAGTCTTTGATGTTTCTATAGTACAGATAACATAAGATCTAGATAATTTTGCCTTGTTGCATAATAGCCAACAAGAAATTTTGTTGTCTAGAGACACCTGGGAAGAAGAGGGGGATGAGAGGAAAATACTTTTAGTTTCGCCTTCATTTATCAATATCTTACTCTATCTTATTAATAGAGTAATTTACTTTAATGTTCCCCAGTCAAGTTTGTTTTGCCTATGATGGTAATTGGTAAGTGATCTCCCTGTCTTTATCTTGACCCACAAGCTTTTTCATCCTACTTTCTCCCTCTGTCCTGTTGAGGAAGAGGAGTGAGAGAGCAGCAGGATGGGAGTCTGGCAGTCAGTCAGGGTCAACCCACCACACTATCATGTATATATATTTTTGTGAGATGTCAAAATGTAAGGAATTTGACTACTTTGGACACGAATACAGGATGATAGCTTTATTTAGCATGGTACTAACATAACAGCATGTAACTTTACATATACTTTATATTATAGGAAAATGTATTGCATGTGCGAAATATCCAAAGCTATGGGACCAAATAGGTTAGAAACTATTTGCCACACTCAGAAATCTCCACTATTTTTTCCTAAGCTACAAGAATTCCCCGTCCCTCATGCAAAGGCTATATGGCTTTTAGCTCCAAAGCTTTATTCTGTGTATTTTACATGTCTGAAGCCTCTACCCATATATCCCAAGTTCTCATTTAAGGAATGATTCCCTGCCCAACAGCTCTTCTGAGATGTATCTTATCTCTGAGGAGAGTTTTATTTCTGTAATTTCCTTGCCCATCCCTATATTTAACAGTTCTTGATTCAAATTTCTCCATCAAATTTTATAACCTCATCCATGATTTAATATGATGGGTAATTAAGCAAAACATATCGCTAGCCATAACTATTACAGTGATTTAACTAGCTTTGATTTTCCTTTGTTTTCATGTCAGTGTTCCAGTGCCCTCATCTCATTCACATGGGAATCCTCACTGAGTTCTTCAAACTTCATTTGTACTACCAGATGCATTCTACAGAATAAAAAAAATAGCAGAGAAATTTTTCAGCCTTCTTTTTGGCACCTCCTCTGTCCATTTTTAATTTCCCATCAAGGAAATTAGTCTCTGCTTGTATTTCTAGAAGACCGTTTCTCTTCATATGATATTTTCTGTATTCTTGAGCTCTTTGACTAAAAGATAATCACCAAAGTAGGGACATTCCTACTTCTTTGCCCTCTGCTTCCTGACACATGGGCAGCCAGGATAAGATCTCTGGCCCCTTATGGGAAGCTGTTGCCATAGTAACTACTATTCTTTAAAAGCTATTTGTCAAATATATTTGCTACTAATACTTCTACAAAGAGATCTGTGAAAAAAAAATTTTTTGTTTGATTCTAGAAGTGACATCTATTCTTCCTTGAATAGTTGGGAAAAAAAGTCTTATTCCAACTTATTATTTGGTGTGAGTTGCTAATAACAATCAGCTTTACGTAATCTAATGTGTCTGTTAAAACCTTCATAGTGGGGGAAAAAGGGTACTACAGCCAATTTTCAATAAATGAATCAACTTATATATGACATTAAGTGCATAGTAAGTCATTATTTCATAGCCTGCACAAACATCTCGTTCACTTCTGGATCCACTTCACAGTTCAGAAACTAACTTTCAAAATGTTAATAGGATTTGTCAATTAATTCAAAATACATTCTACAATACAACAGGCAACTTTGACTGATCTGCTTCTGGTTTGACAACTTGAGTTTGGTCCAAAGTGAAAAGAAACCTTGGCTCGTTGACTTTAGGAGGCTTTGGATCGTTTTTATTAAAACTAATAGAGCTTGGATACAAACAGAGAGGAGCAAGAGACAAGCGTTCTTCATAGCTGGCTTTACACAAAGAGTATCTTGATTAAAACTGAAAACAAAGTGCACAATGAATCACATACTTGGACAGGCATATTTTTCTGTAAGGTGCCAACTAAGCTCTTAGTTAAACAGTACCCTTGTACAGTCCTCACTGTCTTTTTTTACTGGTTCAAAGGATGAGAACAAAGGGTTGCGTGGCATTAAAGTCTAATGGAATAAGGATGAGAATATAGGATTAATTTTCTTTACTGAATGCCCTTACAACTGAGATACTAATGTAAATTCTTTATCTACTCTCAGTTATCTATCTTTAATTAATTGCTTTGCAATGAACAGACTAACCCTGACAAGGATTAGAGAGTGAGGAAAGTAGAGTCATAGCCACACATTCACTGGATCTTAATGGCTTTTGATTAATGCATATGGCTTCAGTCCTCCTAACCTAGCTAGAAGGTATTGAATCTCAGAATCCTTATTTTTCGATGAGTGTGCTAGTAGTTATTATAGAAAATGTGTATTGACACTAACACTTTCTTTCTCTTCCTCTTCACACTATTTCCCCTCTAAAATCACAAAGTGAATGTACCTATACATAGAACAGAATCTGAATCACACACTATTCCTTGCAACCCTGATATAGACATCTTAATCCTGGACATAGTGGGGTTAAGACATGTTCTTATGGTCTGTCTAAATAGTTAGCATGAAGTTTTTTAGTTTCCTAACTGTTCTCTTTGTTGACTAGGAAGTCCATGTAACAAAATTTGAGTTTTTAGGACCTATTGGAACAAAAAGTTTTAACTTACAGGCACCAAATATTCTTTATTGGATAAAACTGAAGGGCAGCATACAAGACCAGTTAAGCTGTGCAACTTTCCTAGGTTGAAAACACACACCTTTATATGCAAAACAAAGAATTCATTGTTAGACTTTTAGCTTAGTATTAGTGCAGCTAAAATGATAGTAATACTCATAGTCCTACGTATTGGATTATTAAAGAAAAAGCCTCACTAGTAATACAGTTAGCATTGCTACACAAATGGTGTTAACCTCACTGTTCCACTACCTCTCTGGGTCTTCAGGTCAATGGCAATAATTTTCTTTAAGAAGATGAGGCTGGGAGAAGGCTGCAGTAACTTGTCAGCACCCAGAGTTCTTCACTGAGAGGGTATGATGATGTTTTTCCTTGTCCTTGGAAGTCATTTTTATGCATTGATTCCTATAGTCTACCTAATCATTATTCCTTCATCGGTCTAAAAATTCTACTTATTTTAAAGTCTTATTGTACATGGTATGTTTTGCATATATCCTAAACTTGTTGTTTTTTTCCATTTAAAATACCTAAAATCTTTTCTATCCAGCTCTGAAAATACTATTCTGTTAATGATCTGTAATTGGTCACTATACAGGTCACTATTTACTTATAGACCTGTGCGCACAAACTTTCAAGGCCTCTGCTGTCATGCATGACTGAACTTCTCTGCACTACATTTTTATTCTAAGGCAACAGATAATTAATGCTACACCAGAAAAATTCTTTTTATTTCTATTAGTTACTGAACTGTGTTAAAATTGTTATGGAACTACTTCATAGGCTAGTGTTATATAACAAAGGGACTACACTACAGAGTCATAGAAAGTTAAGGTAATAACAATAGTAACCTTCTAGTTAGACAATTGCTGTTATGGCTAAACAAACTGAAACATAGGTTCAAGCAGTCCAGACCAAGTCTAGAAAAAGCAAGTCTGGTAGGTCATGTTTCTGAATCCTTGCAGGTTTCTTACAAAGCCCATGGTTTATTACTAACAATGGCATTATAGCACTTTATGAGCTACAAGGCTAGAGAAAAAAATAAATTAGGTTAAAATTATTATTATTATATATACTACAATAATCATCAAACACACATGTTCCCAAAGTAGCCTGTACATCTATAGAAAGAAACTTTATAAGAAGGACATGGACCAGCTGGAGAAGGTCCAGAGGAGGGCCACAAAGATGATAAGAGGGCTGGAGCTCCTCTCCTATGAAGAAAGGCTGAGAGAGTTGGGGCTGTTCAACCTGGAGAAGAGGAGGCTCCGGGGAGACCTGATAGCGGTCTTCCAATACCTCAAGGGGGCCTACAAGAAAGACGGGGAAAGGCTGTTCAGTAGGGCCTGTTGTGACAGGACTAGGGGTAACGGTTTTAAAATAGAGGGGGGTAGATTTAGATTAGATATTAGGAAAAAATTTTTATCATGTGAGTTGTAGAACATTGGAACAGGTTTCCCAGAGAGGTGGTGGAAGCCCCATCCCTGGAAACTTTCAAGGCCAGGCTGGATGAGGCTCTGAGCAACCTGATCTAGTCGGGGATGTCCCTGTTCCTTGCAGGGAGGTTGGACTAGATGACCTTTGATTGTCCCTTCCAACTTTAACCATTCTATGATTCTATGATTCTATACATAATACTATACGTCACATATATATATTTAAAGACAGCTACATATTCTATACTGACTGGCTGCAGAGGTCTTCAGCTCAGAGAATAGTCTGTCCTAGCCTTCAGGCCAACAGAAGTTGAACCACTTCACTCTGGCAAAAATCTTGGCTCCCAGTTTACTTCCGTGTCCTAAAGGATGGATAGATGGATGATCCAGGGGATCATCAATACTGCAGGTATGTTATTTCACTTGTAGCTCTCTTTTGTGGTCAACCAAATAGACCCATCCTAGAAGATGTACAAGTACACTCATTCTCAGTAGACAGTTCTGAGATTTTTGTTTTTCCTCAGTGAATGCTCTATCACTGAATCAGCTGTGCCAGTCTTGGCTACTTTTGCTTTGTAATCTACCAAAGCTATCTCAAAAGTACTTTCACCTCCATGTATTTCCTTATGTCACTACTCGACAACGTGACATATTTTCTTAGCAAAACATTGCAGAAACACTACAATGGAAAGCTGTAACAGCTCTGACATCATTTAAAGTCTAGCCAACTGAAAAACAGACTTTAGAACAGAAAACATTCCACCATTCTGCATATCCTAGCAGTCTGATTTCTTTTTGCCAGAGTATAGCATTACTTGAAAACACACCAGCTACAGCACTGGAGATAACATCTACTTGCTATGGTTTTCTATGCATTTCTCTTCAAACCAAGCTACAGCATAGCTATCTAGAATACTGGTTGATGCAGAATCTCTCCAGTATTAATAACTATACATATAAAATTTAACTTGCCATTTTCTAATATAAACTCAAAATTAAACATTCATCAATCTACATTCTTATCAGATTGCAGCACACACTTGCAATCTCTTTCTTTTGACATTATGGACAGAGAAGAACAGAGTATCAAATTATTACAAAATATATGCCTCTCTTTACATTCTTGACATGGCATAGCTCAGCCTAATAATTCATCAGTCCTGCAATCATAGCAAAGATACATGTCACAATCATTCTTTTTGGCAGAAGTTCGGTGCTTTCAGCTGAAGAGTACAAAGAAATTAGTTGTCCTGTACTATCAGTGTTAAATTTTATTGACTGTTAATGCTAATATCATTGAAATACAGAAATTTAATTGGCAGTTAACTAAATTTATTAATATTTTGCTGTTTATAGTATCCTTGTTGTATTTTTACTTTGAGAGCCTAATTTGTACAGCCTTTTTTTCTTTGGTTTTGTGTTGGTTTTTTTTTTCCAAACTCAGATGATGTTAAAAGTTCTTTGCTTATTGTTTTTTTTAAAGACGGATTAGAAAATTTTCTGTGTTGCTTGTCTTAAAAATGTCTTGCAGTGCACAGCAGAGGTAGCATCAACTTTAATGAGTAATCAATCAGCTTCTGTTTCCCTCTAGTAGAATAGAAATTAAAACAATCAGATGGAAAAGGCTAAAAAACAAACAAGAAAAAAGAGAGTACAATCCAGTGATCTGAACTCAGCTCAGGAGTTCACGTCCTTTGTCAGTTCTGCCATCTGTCCTGTGTGAATGGCTTATATTATCTTCCTCAGTTACTTCTGAAAATAAGGGTAATTGTACAAAACCTTGCACAGACAAGATATTTGCTTCATGTTTTGAGACATTGAATGACAGAGATTGAAGCACAGATTCCAAATTTATTATAGACACATTTCTTCATTATAGGGTCCACAGTTTCAGTTTTGTAAAAAAAGACTATAAACCATCAACTTCTGTTCCCACAGTGATTTATATCTGGGTGTATCTTTGTTTCTGGAGAGTAATTTTCCTGAAATTGATACTAAGATTAGAACCTTAAACAATATTTTTCTCTTGGTGGTCTGTTTTCACCTTCTTTAAACTTTTTGGAGATTGAAACAGTATATACTGTTATATTGAGATAGCCTGTAACAGTAAGATTTTCTCATTTTTAAACAATACAAAGTACTGTACATATGTTGTGTAAGCAAAATTTAAAAGGTTTATTTGACTTGAGAGATTAATATATTCTGTTTCTCTGTATCTCCTCTGTAATAGAGGAATTCCATCAATAGCATGATGGCATCCAGATTAACAATGTTACACAAAAATAATGAGCTTCGATGTCTTTCTTCATCTGAAATCTATGACTGAATAATTTCACAAACAAAAAGATAGCAATAAACTTATAAAAGTATAGAGCCAGCAAGGTAGGAAGAGGCAGAACTCATATAAGCACAGAATAGAATGTGCTCTATAGAGCAGGATTAATTAGTGCAAATGTTACCACCATCTTGCAGTAGAGGCAAGGCAGTTACAGTCAAGTATATTTTTACTATTAGATTTCCTAGTCTTAAGTGTTATCTGAATAATAATGGGGATAACAAAAATAACTTGCTTGATTTTTAGACAAACTAATACAAAAAAAAAAAAAACCCAGCAATCTGTTTTGAATTTCTGTTTGCTCTGTAGCAGAAATTGCTTCCCTAGGCAGAAGGTGACAATAGCAAAGAAAGGAAAGAAATAAAGTGGGAATTATTTCCTCAAGTTCTACCTGCATTATATACTTTTGAAAAACTGCAGGTTTGCCATGAATATTTTTCTATTTATTAATTTCAAAGTGAGAGGATAGCTATAAACCACCCTGGAAAAGATGCTTAATTTCTGCAAAGCAGTAAATGGTGTAGATGTTATATAACTTGTGTGCTCCTTTTGGATACTGTCAGATATGATGTCATCCCAAGGGGCTAATAATTTAGGCAGGAAAAGATTAGACTTATTCCAATACCCTTTTCCAAAGTCACTTCAGTGTCATAGGTTATAGTTTAATTAATTATTTAACAACTTGATGGAAAGATACGACATTTATTTTAGAGAATACACATTTACCTTGAAACAGATAATCCAGGGTTTTTTTTGCACAAGTAGAGGATACTGAGAGGCTGCAGTTGTCGTGTTTCTGTTAAATTCCTTTCCCTCAAAATGAATTTTTAATATAAAGTTAATTACTTACTCTTTACTGTAGAAAATTTAAAAATTAAATTCACAAAGCATATTTACAATTTCTTTTGGACAAGAACAACACACTTGAGTACTTATAATGCCTTGATATACTGTAAGTAGGAAGTTACCGTTGATATTCAGTTTCCAAATAGTCATTGTCAATTCCTCTATTAATGAGCATGAAAAGGGTGGGATGACAAAAGCTTGTCTTCTAGCCATTTGTGTTCTGGAATTAAAATATTTTCTTACCTTCAGTGTGTTTCTGAGGAGACTGCGTGCCATGTATTCCTTTATTCAGCAAATGTTTCTTTATCTTCCTGAAGAGCAAGACATGACAATGTAGCACCCTTTTCTTTCAAAATACTGAAAAGATTTGCAATAGAATGAGCAGTTCTACTAGCAACTAACTAGCAGTTAGTTTCAGAAGAACTTTCAGTAGACCTAATAGCTACAGCACAGTTAAATAATAACATTGTCAAGATGTACGGATTTTGCTAAGAAGCTTTCTTTTTTTTTAAGTCACTAATTTTCTTTCTTTCTGCTGCCTGTTTCTTACATTCATTGATGATGTTACAGTAAATCTAAAATGAATGTTCTTTAGAGAGAACACAGTGACTTTATTTTAGGTGCTAGGCACATCTTAAAGAATCCTGACAACAAAAAGACATTATTCAAAAATATGTGCATAAGAACAGGGAAGATCAACCCTTGAAGTCCCAAATCTAATATGAAGTAAAGCTGAACCAACGCGGAGATTTACAAGGATTTATGTACATATTTAAGAGGCCTCCTTGCTTTCTATGATTATCAGAATGGACCTCAGTTCAGTGGTAAGATCTACTTCAGAAACTCAGAATCCTCGCTGTGTTGCAGCTGTTAAATGGTACCTTTGCCACTCTGCCAAGGAATTAGGCTGCTGAGTATAGGACTCAAAGTGAAATCCCCTTCATGATATCACAAAGTACTGCTACAGTAGCAGTAAAGCAACATGAAGCACAGGTCAAGGCTTTGATATATAAGAGGTAAGAAAAATAGAATTAAGTTTTCTTTATCAACTTTGAAATTTTTACTATGAAAACTGAAAACCGATGTATGGATAATCCTATATGAGTATCACAGATCTAAATTTGAACCAAACTGAGGTTTCTGTGCATACAAGTCTAAATTTGCAAACTTTTATATAGTCTGTACAAACCAAAATCTTCATACAAATAGCTGGGTTGATAGCACCCAGCTGAACCAGAATGTTCTATGTGCTCCTGCTGAAACCCATGTCAACAACGTTTGACAAAATTAAACTCAGTAAAATATTGGTTATTTGTATTTTTTTTTTTTACAAAATCACCTTGCCATCATAATAAAAAGAAATCCAATACATTTCAAAACACAGTTATTGAAAATGTTATTTTCTATTAACAATCTCTATTAAAAAAAAATGAATTCATTCTACATATAATGGTGTTGAAAAAATAAATTTATTAACAGAAATATGAGCATTTAAAAGAATTTTTAAGTGTCAAGAAATAAAGTATTGGAATATCACCCAAAGTTACATTATAGCTATGTTCTCATGTATAGTACAGCTGAAATAAAACTAAATCTTAGTTCATTCCCCCTTCCTCAGAACCTAGTGCAACTAAACTGTTTAATAAATGACTATAGGAGTGACAAATGGAAAATAAAATATGTGATAATATGATAATTACTAAAATGTAAAAAAAATCAGACATGCCATTTTTATACCTGATGTGGTTAGATTGCAGATCAACGATGGCTTGATGCACAATTCAGAATTTTTTTCTGATTTTAAGTACTGTGTCCACCTCTGGAGCCCCCAGCATAAGAAGGACATGGATCTGTTGAAGTGAGTCCAGAGGAGGGCCACAAAGATGATCAGAGGGCTGGAGCACCTCTCCTATGAGCACAGGCTGAGATAATCAGGGCTGTTCAGCCTGGAGAAGAGAAGGCTCCAAGGAGACCTGATAGCAGCCTTCCGGTACCTAAAGGGGGTTTTTAATAAAGCCAGGGAGTAACTCTTTAGCAGGGCCTGTTTTGATAGGAAAAAATGTGATGGTTTTAAAATAGAGGAAAGTATATTCAGACTGGACATAAGGAAAAAAAAATTACAGTGAGGGTGGTGAAACATTGGAACAGGATTCTTAGGGAAGTTGTGAATGCCCCACTCCTGAAAACATTGAAGGCCAGGTTGGATGAGGCTCTGAGCAACCTGATTTAGTTGGAGATGTCACTGCTCCTTGCAGACGAGTTGGACTAGATGGCCTTTGAAAGTCCCTTCCAACCCAAACTATTCTATGACTCTATGATTCTATAAGTATTATAAAATAAATCAGTCAAAGAAGGTCTTCTTTTCTGAATACCTTGATATTTTTGTCTCTCACTTCTGCTTATTCCTATTCAAGGACCTAGCATTGACTTGACCACAACAAAATTCAGTAGGAAACTGACTGTTGATATTCTGTGACTTTCAGTTTCTTCTGTGAAAGTTGGAAAGAGTTGTGCCCTATTATTGTGTTTGTATTTAGAATAATCTTGCTGTTTAAAATTTAAATAACTATCATGGCTCATGAAGTTCATGAATTATAATACTGGAATTCTGGGGAACTATCACTAGATGCTTAACTTATTATTATATTAATACTTGCCTAAACTCCCCCTGTCTGGAAAGACAGGACAATTTTGTATCTGGAAGTCTGGGAGTAATATAATCCAGAATTGCAGGGGGGGAAGCATTTAGGATAAAGAAATTATTGAAGGTAGATGCACATAAAGGTGGACAAAGGTCTAGAGAAAGAGGAACATGAGGAAAAGACACCTGTAAGGTAGAGTGAGACAGAAGAGGAAACAAGTTTGGAACGAGGAGGAAACTGGCTGGAAAAGAAGTTAAGAAAAGACATTGGGAATATGAATGTTAACGGGACCTGAACACAGTTGAAAGAATGAACATGTCTAAGGAGGAATTACGCAGAGGATGTAGGTGATAGATTACTAGACTCCAGAGAAGGAAAGAGCTAAAAAAAATTTTCAAGAATGAACTACATAGCTAAGTCTGAGAGCTGTTAAAGACTGAAGACTAGAAAGTGTACACCAGGAGGAGGTTAGAGAATCACATTACCATGAGATGCTAAAGTTGAGTGAGAATTAAGAGCGGGACAAGGATTTATTTGTCCAAGAAAAAACATACCTTAATCTTAAAAGGAAAAAAACATACCTTAATCTTAAAAGGAAACATTTCAAATTATACTGTTACTTTGCTTTCAGTAAACATCTGCGAAATCAAAACCCATTCCATACACTCTCTTACTGGTATTACTTATTCTCTTCATTTCAGTGGTGTTGGTCTGTGCGGGAGATTTCAACCCTGCTGATGAAACTTACCTGGAACTGACAAGACCTGGATTCCAGAGCTCAGTTTTGTCTCAGTGGCTCTTCATATACAGGAAGATAAAACTCCAAATTATGTTTTCAATGCTAAAATTTTGCTGCTTTACTTTACTTAAATTATCTATGTGTAAAAGGGTGATAACATCTTTCATACTGAAGAAAATAAGAAAGGCAATTTGGTTGCTGAATACGTCTCCCGCAGCTGTCAGCACATACACGTTAAACATTGAACTAGTGATCCCCAGAATCCTACAAGCAAATGTGTATTGTAGTTCATAGGACAGAGAAACAAAACATCACAAAAGCTTTCTGAAGACATCAAAAGCTCAGCCAGTGCTTTCAAGCCCAGAAAAAGAGTGAAATATGCCCAGATGATCCTTGGAAGCAAGGATCCTCCCACTCCAGAAAAAGGCACAAAAATCCTAGTCGTTCTGATAGTTTCAAGTGGAAGAAAATTCTTTCTTCCTCAGTTTCTTGTGGTCATTTTAACAAAGTGCTCAGACTAACATAGTGTCTCTTGGGATGGTTAATCTTTGATCTGTCCATCTTAATTTCTAAAAATAGGAGCTTTGTTTTCTGTCAGTAGGATGTAGCTTTAATAACTCTTTAAAACAAGATTACTAATTCATAGGAAACAAATATGATTCAGCAAGTAGTGCAAACTCAGAAGTGAAGTAGTGTTCTGATATTGATATGTATGATCTACAGACTATCTATAAACTAGCTCATGAAAAAAAAAATTAGATCAAACAAGGTTTGTATAGTAAGGTCTCATGCTACATTCTGAATAATATATAAAAAAAGAAATATTCAAATGCTGTACAGATAACCTTTAAATCTGCAGTCATGGGCCTAATTAAAGACAGGGAGATCACTTGCCAGTTACTGTTGTGGGCAAAAGAGACTCAACGTGGGGAGAATTAATGTAATTTATTGCCATTTAAAATGGATTCAGGTAGTGAGAAACAAAGACAAACATTAAAACAACACCTTTCCTCCTGGGTCTCCAGAGTTCAACTTCATTCCTTACCTCCCTACTCATCTAGCCCCAGCAGAGCAGCATAGCAGGTAGAGCGCATGGTTAGTACACAGCTCTTTCTCTCTGTCACTGCTTCTCTCTCAGCAGATTCAAACTATAAGAAAGTTCTGGAACTCACAGATTTGGGTAACATTTCTGGGGTAGTTAGAAGCCTATAATAGTTTGCAATATTCTTTCATAATTTTCTGTCCTGGCAAGGATTAATAAAATTAAAACCTCTCTGAATAATTTTTATTTCTTATATATTGTTAAATTGAACACGAATCTGTGTTTTAGGGCCAAGTTTTTATTCCAGAGACCATCAGTAACTCTACTGGCACGCTTACAGTCAGATGAAGCAACACAACAATTTTCAAGAATAAATGTAATGTGTCATAAGGTATGTTTTACATTATGATGAGTTAAAATCTTCTGGACTCAGGGCTAACCAATACTGAATTCAGCCAGAAAGGGTAGAGTAAATACTTGACTACTTTCTTGGGCTCTCAGGGCTTGAAAAGTTTATTTTCTTTCTTTGGTATAAGAGCAAGAATTGTAATTTGCCTGTAATAAATGATCATTTGCTAACTTTACTTCACCTTAAGGTTTAAAGTATTACTCTCCTCTTTTTTTTTTGTTCTCTGTTGCTGCTCAAATGAATAGTTACATAGTCCTTACAGGTATGTTCTTAATATTATCAGAATTATGAAGCCATCAGATCAAAGAGGCTTAGATAAAGCCACCAACTTAACAGCAACCTAATCAAGCAAAAGCAGATTCTTAGAACAATGATAGTCATACTTTGTGTAAAAAGCTACACAGTGAGAAATAAAATTTCTTTTCTTCACTAGCTTATTTCCAGACTAGTAATTTCTAAAACAACAAAGAATGAGGAGGATTTGTAGCCAGCCCCAGACAGCCAAATTAAACAATGCCTGTTACAGCAAGGTCTATCTTTTTCTTGTATGGTTTGTTTCTTTTCACTGAATAATATCCTTCAGTCAAAAAGAGCCTCTGCAAGTCTAGAAAGACCTGCCAATTAGTGAGCTGAAATATAGGAGATATTCCTTCTTGGTAAATAAAGAAGGAATTCTGATACGAAATAAAACAAACCAAGGGAAATATGTGCTCAGAATCTTAATTGCTATTGTCTGTAGTCCTCACTCATTCCTAGGGAGAGTAAAAGCTTTTCAAATAAAAGGACTAAATAATGAAGACATTGGTGTCATATCAAGAGGAGACAGATAACAGAGAATTAGTTTAAAGACATTCCCTATATGAAAAAAAATATCCTAAGCAGCTTGACAGAAGAGAAGCCTCAAAAGATGTATTTATTTGAAAAATATTAATGTCAGGAAGCTTTTGACAAGTAGTACCAAAAGGACTAAGAGAAGAAAAGGTGCCAAAACAAAGAGAATTGTTGATTTAGTGTGGTATGTACTTAATATACAGCATCTGCTCTTGCCAATCTGCACAGACATTTCAGAAAAAAAAACATCAAAAAGGTGTTATTTTTCTTGCTGTCATCAGTTCTTCCTTCAGATCTTAATTAACAATAATATTTTCAAGTTTTCAGTTTATTAACAAAAGATCTAAAAAGATCTAAAAAGATCAAGGGAACGCACTAGAGCTTCAACTCTGTAATATCAGTGACCTTGTAATTCCCCTGACAGATGTGTTTGAATATTCTAATGGACTCCATTTGATCACAGGGACATCAACAGATAACACTTTCATCATACATTGATTGTGAGTCTATTCTATCTCACCTTGTCATGTAAAATATTCACAGTATTTAGAGATAAATCTCTGCAACATGAGCGTATTGAAGTACATCCACTTACATAAAACTAAAATCTCTTGCTCTGCATTTATTTGACATACCCTCCCAGTATAACTATGATTTTCATGTGGAGCTCCGCCTGGGGATGTGGAGCTCTGCCTGGGGATGGAGGAGGAGCTGACAGAGAGCTTATGGGTCAAGATTAGAGGACGGGGTTGGAGAGGGGATGTTACAGTGGGCGTCTGTTACAGGCCACCTGGCCAGGAGGACAGAGCAGATGAGGCGCTCTATAGCCAGATAGGAGCAGCCTCATGGTCACAAGCCCTGGTTCTCATGGGGGACTTCAACCACCCTGACATCTGTTGGAGACAAAACACGGCAGGGCACAGGCAGTCCAGGAAGGTCCTGGAATGCGTGGACGACAACTTCCTCCTGCAGGCGATAGAGGGGCCGACAAGGAGGGGTGCCATGCTCGACCTTGTACTCACAAACAGGGAGGGACTGGTGGGGGATGTGAAACTGAAGGACAGCCTTGGCTGCAGCGACCATGACATGGTGGAGTTCAAGATCCACGGGGCAGCGAGGAAACTACACAGCAAGCTTTCAGCCCTAGACTTCAAGAAGGCGGACTTCGGCCTCTTCAGGGACCTGATGGGCAAAGTGCCATGGGAGGCGGCCCTGGAGGGAAGAGGAGCTCAGGAAAGTTGGTCCACGTTCAAGGAGCACCTCCTCCAAGCTCAGCAGAGGTGCATCCCGACGAAGAACAAGTCAGGCAAAAAGGCCAGGGGACCTGTGTGGATGAGCAAGGAGCTCCTGGACCAACTGAAAGTAAAGAAGGAAGCCTATAGAGGGTGGAAGCAGAGACAGGTAGCCTGGGAGGACTACAAAGAGGCTGTGCGAGTGGCCAGAGATCAGGTGAGGAAGGCTAAAGCCCTGACGGAATTGAACCTGGCCAGGGATATAAAAAGCAAAAAGAAAAGCTTCTACAGGTATGTAGGGGACAAAAAAAAAGACAAAGGAGAATGTAGGCCCCCTCTGGAAGGAAACCAGTGTCCTGGTTACCCAGGACATGGAGAAGGCTGAGGTACTCAATGCCTTTTTTGCTTCAGTCCTCACAGATAAGGGCTCTTGTCTCACCACCCAAGCTGTGAAAGGCACAAGCAGAGACTGCAAGGATGAAGAACCGCCCACGGGACTCGAAGAGCAGGTTCGGGAACATCTGAGGAACTTGAAGGTGCACAACTCCATGGGACCTGATGAGATCCATCCGTGGGTCCTGGGGGAAGTGGCGGATGGAGTTGCCAAGCCACTGGCCATTTTATTTGAGAAGTTGTGGCGGTCCGGTGAGGTCCCCGATGACTGGAAGAGAGGGAACATAACCCCCATTTTTAAAAACAGGAACAAGGAGGACCCGGGCAACTACAGGCTGGTCAGCCTCACCTCTGTGCCTGGCAAGGTGATGGAGCAGATTCTCCTGGAAACCATGCTAAGGCACATGGAGAGCAAGGA
>JAAGAY010134627.1:0-47920 GCA_011801015.1 Ardeotis arabs | reverse complement strand
GCCGGCGAGCGGCTCCTGCAGCAAGCCCTCTGCCCCGGAGCGGCCGCCTTCCCCCACCTCCCTCGCCACCTCCACCCGGGCCTCTGCTCGCCCTCTCCCCTCGCCCACGCTTCCCCCTCCGCCTCCCTCCTCCCCGAGGCGCCGTACGCGAGGAGCCTCCCAACCGGTCTCTTACTCGGGCGCTCGCAGCTCGGGTTCCGCCGCGGCGGCCATTTTGAACTTCCAAACTCCTTCGCTGCCGCTGGGGAGACGCGGGGCCGCGGCGCAGGCGCACGGAAGCACCGTGGCGGGGGGGCGGGGGGTAGCGAGTTGAGGCGGGGGCAACCGGCCGCCGGAAGTGAACCCCGCTCTCTGGGCAGGGAGCGGACCGGAAGCTCCGCCCCTTCCTCCCTCGAGGGAGGCCGAGAGGAGGCGGTGCCCGGTGAGCGACGCGGCCCGGCCGGGCCTGCTGGGGCGGCGGGAGGCTGTGCGGCGGCGGGTGAGGCGTGGGGAAGGTGGAGGGAAGGTTGGGTGTTCGGCCTCAACACCCACATTTGCAGTGGCACCTCCTCACCTCCTGGGATGGCCGGGCCGCGGCCCCGCGCGTCTCCGCAGGGAACCTCAGCGGGACGAGGGGGCCGCTTCCAGCTATGGTAAAGTGGATTTTAACTGCCTTGTTCATTGCCTTTTGTAGATTTACCTGCCCCGCAACTGCGGAAGACGAATGAATTTAAATGCGAATACCAACGTGAGGCATCAATGAACTTGCGTCGCCCCGAGGAAATCATCCCAGCTGTGTGCTGCTGTGCCTGGAGGCTTTGAAGCCCAGGTTGCCGGCCCGGCGGAGGTGTTTCTGGTGGGGGTGTACAGGTGCAAGCTCTGCCACTTCACAAGCAGCGTCAAAAGTAACATCAGGACACACCTGGCTCGTATGCATGAAACAGATACAGCGTGTCAAATTTCAGGCTGTTCTAAAATGGACCAAGATGAAAATGAGTCGTACAGCATAGGAGATGAGGCTAACTAAGAAAATAAAGAAAACAAAGAAAATATTGCAAAAAATGCCTGTCTTATTACCTGTATATCAGATGCTTCAAAATATGAGTCCTCACTGTTGTGACATGAGCCCAAGCAGTCAGGGCAGTAATCCTCGTGCCTCTCACTCCTGTGAAGTGAACAACTTGGTTTGGAGAAGCAGCTGCTCATTTGCAACTTGAGGAGCCCTGTTCTGCAGTGCTGACTTTTCTTTCGTATTCCAAGAGCAAAGATGAAGAAGAAGCCCAGCCTGTACATCTTGGCCTCTGTTGTGTTTCCAGTGTTAGAACTCGCATCTTGATTGGGGAGATAAAAATCCCTAAAGCTGAATCAAGGTGTAAAAATTACAAAAATCTGCACGAAGCTAGATGGCACACTAAAGGTATATCTCATCCTGTGAAAAACGCTTGTGCCTTAAAGCTGGGTTTTGAGAGAACGCTGCATTTCTGCAATGTGTGCAACTTGGCACTGAAGTTGAAAGATGCTGATAAAATCTGTGAAAAGGGTCGTGATGTGCATTGTGGCTTTAAATGTGTTTATTGTTGCATGACTGAGTTGGACTTGATGGAAGATAATTTAGAATCATGCAAGCAGATAAAAGAAACCTACCAGTGCCTCATCTGTGAAACTGCTTTTATGTCACAAAGTGTCTGGAAAATGCACAGGGACAGCTGTCGGAGGAAACCTTATCTCTTTCAGTGCACAATGTATTCATCATCTTTTGAAACTGAACGGATAAGAAATCTTAATGTAGCTTGCCGTTATTAGGATGTGTTTAAATGTCTACACAGTGATTTTACCGGTAAGTAAAATTTTACTTTTTATTCTCATACAATTGCCTCAGCTATAAACTTCTCTGTGCACATAACTTTATTTGGTCAGTGCAAAATTTATTGGAGAGTTTCAGCATAAGCTGTAAATGCTATAATGGAAGCTACAGGAAAACATCTGCTTAAAACCATCTTAAACTGGTTTAGAAAAAGAAAATACAAGAACTGCAAAAATTCTAAAAGTAAGTGTTCACTGTTTGACGACGTTCCTTCCTTCTGCAAAATCCTATCTCATTTTATGTTATGGATTCTGAGTATTTCTAGGAGTAGTTGACCATCATATTCCAATAATTTTGGTATTATTAGCTTTTTATTGGCTCTGTAACAGTACTGTAAAGGTACTGCTACTAAGGTTAATGCTTTTTATCTCTAAGTTTTGTGACACTGCTAATAGCTAAATATTACCTCCGTTTATAAGTAGAGGACCTTGGTAGAGTAACATAACCTTTGTCTCTTAAATGACCAAAGAGCATAATTCCAGTATTCCAGTGCTGTTCTCCTTTGCATTGACTACAAATGTTGCTTTTGTACCAATTGTGCTTTATTTAAGCAAGCAGGGAAAAACACAAAAATGTTTCTGTTACTAATTGCAAGTGTTTTGCCATCAATAAAGCCAGGTATTTAGTGCTTACATCCCAGTCTGAAGTAAAATCTTAAATATTTGTGTGTAAAGGTAGTCTAGGCACTTTTCTGTTTAACCATTCAGTGTTGCAGGTGATAGCAATGATGAATTGATTTTAGCAAGGTTTCCGCAGCTGCCACTGCTAATATAGACCAAATTCTGATGTGGATCTGATTGCTCAGTAAGGTCAGTGCAAAACCAAGTAATTTATGTGAAATAAGCTGATGGCTTACGGGAGTGAGCTCTGGAGTTTGTGGCAGTGGTCACATAAGAAAATAGACAACGTTAGGAGCACTGGGGAATGTGGAATAACAGGGTTTCCTGTGATTGCAGCCAGGCCAGGCACTGAATCTGTGTTGTGGTGTAGGTTTTGAAGGGTTTAGATTAGAGGATGTGTTGTGCCATCTGGTTTTGAAGTTATCTTTGGGATAGGTGAGGTTGTTCTGAGTTTTTACTGTTTAGAAGGGCAGGAGATAGAATTTTCGTAGGAGGTTATTGCGGAATTTCTGCAGGAAAAGTAACAAAGATTTTTTTAGAACTAAAAGCAAAATAAATATCTTACTTGCTTCACAACGTCATGGTGTCTCCACTTAATTGTATGCGACAAGGCTGCAGTCAGTGATCTAACTCTTTCTCGTAAGAGGCTGGAAAGGAGAACATATAGAAGGACAGCTGAAAATCACAGTATTTTAAAGCAGAGATGACTACAACAGTGAAAAGATTTACAAGTGCATATATAAACAATGTTTGTGTGAAAATAGTTGTCGATATTTGTATAGGTTGTATAGTGACAGTTTACCATTTGCATCAGGAATAAAGAGGCAAAAGACTGAAAGACTTGTCACACTGTCTGTCATTGTTTTTGGCCTTTGAATCTTAACCTGTGAAGGAGAGTTGCATCGGTGGACAAGGGACAAGCAACGGATATCATCTACCTGGACTTGTGCAAAGCTTTTGACACTGTCCCGCACAACATCCTTTTCTCTAAACTAGAGAGGCATGTGTTTGATGGATGGACCACTCGGTGGATAAGGAGTTGGCTGGATGGCCGCACTCAGAGAGTGGTGGTCAATGGCTCGATGTCCAAGTGGAGACCCGTCACGAGTGGCGTCCCTCAGGGGGTCCGTGTTGGGCCCGGCCCTATTCAACATCTTTGTCGGCGACATGGACAGTGGGATAGAGTGCACCCTCAGCAAGCTCGCTGATGACACCAAGCTGTGTGGTGTTATCGACACGCTGGAAGGGAGGGATGCCGTCCAGAGGGACCTGGACAGGCTGGAGAGGTGGGCCCGTGCCAACCTCATGCAGTTCAACAAGGCCAAGTGCAAGGTCCTGCACCTGGGTCGTGGCAATCCCAGGCACAAATACAGGCTGGGTGGAGAATGGATGGAGAGCAGCCCTGAGGAGAAGTACTTGGGAGTGCTGGTGGATGAGAAGCTCAACATGAGCCGGCAATGCGCCCTTGCGGCCCGGAAGGCCAACCGCATCCTGGGCTGCATCAAGAGGAGCGTGGCCAGCAGGTCGAGGGAGGTGATTCTCCCCCTCTACTCTGCCCTGGTGAGACCCCTCCTGGAGTACTGTGTCCAGTTCTGGAGCCCCCAACATAAGAAGGACATGGACCAGCTGGAGAGGGTCCAGAGGAGGGCCACGAAGATGATAGGAGGGCTGGAGCACCTTTCCTATGAGGACAGGCTGAGAGAGTTGGGGCTGTTCAGCCTGGAGAAGAGGAGGCTCCGCGGAGACCTGATAGCGGTCTTCCAGTACCTCAAGGGGGCCTACAAGAAAGATGGGGAGATCCTGTTCAGTAGGGTCTGTTGTGATAAGACAAGGGGTAATGGGTTTTAAAACAGAGGGAGGTAGATTTAGATTGGATATTAGGAAAAAATTTTTCACGATGAGAGTTGTAGAACACTGGAACAGGTTTCCCAGAGAGGTGGTGGATGCCCCATCCCTGGAAACATTCAAGGCCAGGCTGGATGAGGCTCTGAGCAACCTGATCTAGTCGGGGATGTCCCCACTCCTTGCAGGGGGGTTGGACTAGATGACCTTTGATTGTCCCTTCCAACTGTAACCATTCTATGATTCTATGATTTATTGCTTTTTACAGAACAACTTAATATATCTAATGCAATCCCATAAAGCAGGGCATACACTTATATACCATTTTTTCCCTCAAACATCAGCAGAGCTTTGTTCCCATATGCAAATAACTCATTTTTTTCCAGCTTAAAAAAATAATCTATTTTTTCTGCAATATTGTCATGGAGAAATAGAGAAAGGAAATTTACTTACTGTTCCCTTTAAAGTATGTGAAATATTCATGGAGCAAATGAAGTATCACATTTTTTCAAAGCAGAGTCTGCTTTATAATAATTAAATAATGATGTTATTAGTCTCTAAATGAATATTAATTACTTATTGCTAGCTACTTTTCCAGTAATAGCAAGTTTAATTACAGGATTTACAGGAAATAAGTAACAAAGTATGGAAACAAAGGAATGGCAGGGATGATGTTGCACTAGCATATGGACTGAAAATGTTACAAAATTATAATCTTAAATCCATGATGAAAATATTTAAAAGAGAAAAAAAACAAACAACAACCCTCAACAACAATTTGGATTATTGCTCCTATTTTCACATATCATTTTTTCTTTTTAAAAAGTTATTGATATGCATGTAAAATGCTATGCTAGAAACCCTGAGTTCCTCTACATAGCTGGAGAAACACACAGTGAATCCTGAGGTAGACTCATAAGTCTCATTTCTGCATTAGAAATAATTAATCTTTTTAGGCAAGAGGAATATTCTACATTCCTTTAAGGGGAAGCATCATGGACTTGCATAGTAATTTGCAAACACTCTTGTGTAACTGGATACATTTCTACTTGGCAAAGAAGTAAACTGAAGCATGATCATATTATTGTTTTTTTTTTCTTTCCATGACATGAATGATGCCCTTCTGTTTAGAATTACTTCCTGAAAGGCTCTGAATCCCTATACGGTAACTCAGTTTCTTGACCATTCACCCTTAGCAGCATCATGAAGTGTGAGAGAATTATTACTCTCTGTGTGTGTGCTTGTATATATATATTATGTTCATACCTAATTGGGGCTTAATTTAGATGCCACATATGGGCATCTAAGCATCTCTTGTATCATGGGGTATTCAAAATTTCTGGACATTGGCAGACATGACACAGGACCTGTAGGTAACCCTCTCAAGCTACATCTGAATGACAGCTGGAGCTCAACCAGTGTACACTAGGACAATTCAAGTGGCACTCAGCTGTCTGTATATGGGCAGTTGAATTAAATTTTACAGGTTTAGCATGGAATTCCACTCTAGGTTAAGACATCTTAATGCCTACAGTGAGCTATGTGTTTAAGTTCCCACTGAAATCAGTGAGGATGTAGAACTAGATTTTTTTTGCTTAAATGTAGACAGCCATCATCCTTTTGGTTGAGGCAGTACATTTTTTTGGCTTCTAGTTTTTACTCTAGATAAATATAGATCTCCTGTAAGTCCTGTGGCATATCTGCCAGCCTGTAGAAATATTTTGCATACAGGGCATTTCATTTGGCAACAAGTTCCCATATATATGTAGCCAGTTGAATTCCAATCCTAGTCTGTTCAATTAGCAAAGCCTAAAGAGTGACTCACCTCGCTGCAGACATGCCACCAACTGGTTACTCAGCTGAATGGGTGTCTAGTATCTATCATCTGTATTGATGGGGACTTTTGTTGCCTAAACATAAATATGTGGTGACATTTTAGATACTCTAGGGTGTCTGATGCATCAGCATAAGATCCATGGGAAATTCAAGGTGTTGTGGAGATGTAAGCTTGACAATGTATGCTAAGTCATCTCACATAACTTTACATGCTTCTATGTGTTTAATTTTAAGCTCATTCCTGACCTAATTTTTTTTACACTTTAAGAAGGGATAGTCAACAGAAATTATCTTGGATGCCTAAAGATTACAGTCTTATTGCTAATAGAAGGCTAAACACTAGCTATGGGACACTATGCATTATCTCTAAAGAAGATCATGTAATTAAAATGAATATTTTGCTTTGCTTTTAAAACTTGATTAGGAATTTTTTTTTAAAAGAGGAGAAAAGAAGAACGTGTGATTTTAAATAAGAATCTTTTTCAAAAGAGCTTTTGTCTACACTTTACTTATCCAACAGTTTCAAAAATAACTTCTGTTCAGAAGTTGATTAGAGATTTTTCTTCAAAAAAAAATCTCACCCAAACCAGTAATGCAAAGGTGATGAAGCATGAGACAATATTCCTGAAATACTGGTAAGGGAGACAGCACACTTTATACAGACTAGATAATTACTGACAGGCTAGTTTCAGCTACTGCATGAGTTCAGTTACACAAAATATCTGAAATGTGTATCTTAATCATGTATATTGGATTAGGACCTTTTTATGTTCTTATAACAAGAGAAGCACTATAGTATGTCACTGAAATATAGCTTTGAAAATTTGACCAACAGCAGTCTCTCTCTTTCTCTTTTTGAAACAAATTTTACTTTAATGTTAATGTGCCATACATCCATTTTCAGAGATGATTTATTTTGAACAAAGTTAGAGATGTGGGATGATATTACAGTTCACAATACAAATTCCACTCAACTCTTCAACAATGGTAATGACCCCTAATAATAATCTGAAGTCCATATTTGCCACATAGTATGTCAATGTGTAAAATACTTTGTTTTCATAGAATAGAATCATAGGATCATTTAGGTTGGAAAAGACCAACTGTCAACCTAACACTGCCAAGTCCACCACTAAACCATGTCCCTGAGCAATATGTCTATGAATAATTGAAAAATATTTTCATTAATTCTTCTCACAGTCCATAGAAATAAGGAATATAAAAAGCATGAAGTGGTACAAACATGATGCAAATTGTTTATTCTCGAGTATATAAGCAAACTCTGCAGCTGAATCAAATTAAAGTGGAATACCATTGTAGAGTAACATGCAAATATTATTGTGAAGTCATTTCTTTTGCACTGTAACAGTCATAATTCTGAGAAGATTTCATCCCCAAAGGATGTAAAGGTTAACAGAACAAAAGTGAGGTATATCTTCCTTATGTTTATTGCAAGTATTAGCAGTACAGAGGTGGAAATTGCTGTATTACTGGATATAATTGATAATGTTTATAACTCTGGACATGATCACAGGATAAGCAAAGGCAGCGAATGAAGAGTAAATGTAAAACAAGATGGTAGTCTTGTGGAAAATTATAGAACTATTCCCTTTTTTTTTTTTTTCTTAATTCTTACACAATGACCTTTACTGGATTTTACACCTGTAACATAGTCACATAGAAAACTATGTCTATATGATATTGTAACTACTACAAGTTACAGAATATACTGAAAAACTAGTACAGAGATAGGTATTATTTAGAAGATATCCTACCTTTAGACAAACAAAAATATTTTTTTAAATTTTCATTAAATAATGGTAAAGGCAATGGATAAAATTAAGTCAGTATTTACATAGCATTTGTTAAGATAGGGCTAAAGCAAGCCCTGTCTTGTGTTCTACCTAACTTAGCAGTTAGTATTGCCACTATTCTTATAAAGGTCTTAATCCATTTGGATTCAGAGGATTTTTATATTTATAGTAATTTACTTTAAAATATTTTTGCTGTTCTAAAAATTGGTGCCATTTAAATTTCATGTAAAGTGTTTCTCTTCTGTGGAGAAGACCAACAGGAATACCCAATGTAACTTACTTCAGTCAGTTAAAGTAAAATGAAACTGTGATTATTCTTGATAAGATTAAAATGTTTAGAAGAAACAAGAAAAAAAACCTAGGTCCTTCTTTAAATTTATTTACCTTGGTACCTATATATTTCTTTAATTTCCTTTATATTTGTTTATTAAGACATTAAGTAAATTCTAAAGTACAGCTTGAAAGTACCATGTACTGTATAAATATGTTCTCTTCTGAAAGGATAAAAGCCATATGTAACAAATGAACAAAGGAATAAAATACACCACAGCAAAGACTGAACATTGTATATTTCTTTTGCACCATCAACTGGAGAGATTATGGTTGTAGCTTTAGAAGAAATGAGAAATTGTTACAATCCTTCAAATGACTTTCCCTTCTCAGCATAAAAGATTCAGTGATTATTATTTTTTTCACAGTTAAAAAGCACTAACTCCAGTCAATTACTGGCAGGGATAAAGTAAAAAATAAAAACATAGTAGGCAGACAGGAAGACAAGAACAAAGAAACAAGAAGGATTATAAGGACTAGAAAATTGCAACTGGTTTCTTACAGATTTGCCTGTGGTTGACTGACTTGAGTGACTAAGAAACTGCAAGTTTTCCCAGAAAGCTTTTATTGCCACTGGGGAAACGTTTTGAGACTTGAGACTTCTGCTGTTTGTAACCATGTAATTGGTTAGAGTATTGCCATAAGCCTTGTGCTGAACTCGCAAGGCGTCAGGACTGGGGGTCATCAAACATGTTCTGTCTGGACCTTTCTTGACCTGCCTGCAGCTTGAGAAGTCTCCAGAAAAAACCATGGGGGGCGTGTGCCCAGTCTGTTTCTCTAGATGGGCAGTATTAAATAGGACTGCTCTTTTATTTCATTTCTTAAGTATTCTTTTGGGGCTAGATGTTACTATATAGGGTTGGTATTTTACCTTGATTCTTGATTGTTCTTGTGCTTAGAACCTACCTGCTCTGTGCACCTATCTAGTAGGCTGAAGTCAACCCAGAGAAGGGCTCCTGAGCTGATGGCATGAATAAATTCATAAAGAAAATAGCAAGTAAAAAATAACTTAGAAACAAACAAATAAACAAACAAAAACAAACAAGCAAAAAACCTCCCAACTGTGACAAACAGTTGCAGTCATGTTTTCGGAAGTCAAGAAAGTCAAGAAAGGTAAAGAGAAACCTCAAAAAAATAAAGCTGAAAGAACTTGTAAAACATATAAAATACAGTTAAATGGCTTCTAGACCTGGACATGAAAATGGAATAGAGATATCCCATCAGAAATAATGGACTAAAGGTGATTGATAACCAGAATTAGCTCAAGGTTTTCAGGAAGAGTAATAGTTACGGCTGGATACTAATGGAACTAAGTACATGGAAGCAGAGCTTGCTGCATTTAATGAGAAAAGTGCTAATTCAGATGAAGTAGATAATAATTTGTGCCTTACCTTTCACGAAGAACTTGAACTGTAGAAATTAAGCAAACTATTTTACAGGTACCATTCTGTTAGAGTATGCATGATATGATGTGAAAATACGTTGCACTTACTTACATTTATGAAATAGAAAACTGATCTAGGTAAGTACGATCATGTTAGTCCAATCTTAAGAATATATCAAGCTTTAAAACTATTTTGAAAGAAAAATATAGAGAAACTGTAATTCCTCAAAATGGACCATCATATTTAAAATTAATTATAATTACATATTGATAAGCATTTCTGAGGAAAAAAAAGGTAAATGGCAATCTGTAAAATAGGACTGCATACACAGTCCAAGAACTATGAAAGAATTGTGAGAGCATTTCATAATAGCATTGAGTATTAGTATGCATTTAGGCATAGATATCGTTATACACCTTTTGCTATATCTACTTACCAATATCAAACATGTGATAAAATAGTCTACACCTAGCCACTCATATCCAAATTACAATTTGTCTATTTAAAACTCAAAGAATGGTGCAATCAATGCACTGTAAAATATCTTCAATTAAAAAAAAAAAAAAAGGAAAAAAAGGATGAGCATGCATAAATACAAATAAAAATAAGGTTATCCTCAGGATAGAAATGGCTCTAGTCAGGATCTTGTCTCCATTCACTCTTTGCAATTTATTATAATCATCCTGTATAGCAGCACCCAATAGAGTGTCTGTGCTGTACTTAAAGCTGACTTGCTGTTTCCACCATAGCACTTTTATTTTTTATTGATTTTAGCTTCACTGTTATATTCATCTTTTCCTAAAATTAGGCACATATATTTTCAGGTTTATAGTATTCATCCTACATCTCACCCTTCCCACACTTCCCTCTAAATCACTTTACTAGTTCTTAGCAGTAAAATGGATGTTTATCATAAATTGGCTTAGCATCTACTGTTGTTGGAGTTGCACATGGAGAAAGAGGAGGTGAATTTAGTCTTCACCACAACTAATTCAGAGTTAAAAAATACAAAAAAAAATATTTAAAAATGTAACATTTTCAGTTCTCTTAATTTTGAGCACATTAATATAATTGAATCAAAGATCTACGTCATAACACAATTTTGGTGTATAGGAAAATGCACCTCCTTCCTTTCTAGTGAAAAATACATGAATCAACTGAAGAAACATTTTGATTAATTCTGCTAGGATGATTAAAAATGACAACAAAAATGAATAAAAGCTTTTGCATAATAAAATCATTATTCAATTGCTTGCCCAAGAAATAAGATGTTTCAAATCTGAGCTTATTCTCAGTTCAAGCACTCATTCCAGGAGGGTTTGCTTAACCATGAGACTAAGTGATATGCAGGATTTGAGTACTTCCATTCTTGCTGTTGAAATTAAGCCCATCTGTAACCAAGAATGCCCAAATACTGGACATAAAGAGAAGGCAGACAAGTGGAAAACTGACTTCAACCTGCTAGATAAATGGAAGTACAGGAACAGGTAGGTTCTGATACAAGAACTGTCAAGAATCAACGTAGAATAACAATCCTATACAGCAACAACTATTCCCAAAAGAATACTTAAGAAATAAAGTCAAATAGTATTCCTATTTAATAACATCTATCTAGAGAACTAAAAACTCTGAGCACATCCCTTCATGGTTTGTTCTGGAGACTTCTCAAGATGATACCTAAAGTATTATGCCCAAAACCAATGTCTCAGGCTCTCTGTAAGAGGTTTTTTGAGAAATCAAGTGTTATCCAAACAACTCAAAATGACCTCAGGGCACTTGCAGATCATGATTCAAGAGCCCTGAAGTGCAATATTGTCCCAGTGCTCCTCCATTCAGGTTGTTAAACCCTTACTCTGGATTGCTAGACAAGTAAGTTTCTGAGGTGAGTTGCAATCAGGGCTGAATACACCCCCATGGGTTCATCTCCTGTTTCTCCAGGATTTTTATGTATCCTATTTAAAAATATTCCTAACATATCTTTGTTTAAAAAATTCACATGTGAGGTGACACAGTGGAAGACACATGGAGAAAATAAAACCCACTGGATTTTGGGTGATCTATTGTGTGATGCCAGGCAGGGTTACCTTGCTTTGCCAGTTTCTTCTGGCCTATTTATATGGGTATACCAATAAACTTAGCTATGGGTTCATGTTGCCAGATGTGCTCTTTTACTTAAGTTGGGGATTTCAGAGAATTATTTTTGTACAACTTTTAATAATATTACCCTTAAAAAGTATTAACACGTTGAAGCAACAATGTTTTGATATAACGAATATCCTCAAGTGCCTCATTTCCAACTAAAAGTCTCAGGCATCTGTTGCTCATTTTTACCAATGGTTTTTCCCTACAGTCCTAATCTTTACAGACGTTGAGTGTTTACAGCAAAACATGGTAACTAGGTGATTTGTTGCAATCTGTGAATATGTATGTATTAGATCTTCTAGACTAATAAGACTGTGACTGACCAATAAACCCCTACAACAGAAGAAGTCTCAGTGGATATAGGCCAGGGTTATGTGCCCATGAAGGTCAGGGAATATATAGAGTGTAACTGATGGCAGCTGTTGTAACAAAAGCTGACTATCTCAACACAGAGGGCATCAGTAGGTGACTTTTTTTTTAGATAAAAAGCTCTGTCAGTTGAGTAGATTAGCTGGTTAGGTAAATGTTTCTTCTTGTGTTCATTAAGAGTGTGAATATATCAATGAGTTAGCACACCAGCAGTATGGGGAGATCATGTGTGGTTCAGCCCAACATAGAGTATAAAACCCAAAAAACTAACAAAAGAATTTTGAAGACAGCAAGGGGTTTGAGATGGTGGCAGCCTGTGTTTTTCCTTTGCAGCAAGTAGGGACACCCAGTGTTTTGATGGTGAGTATATTATAGACACTGGTAACAGAGATCATATTGGTTTTGTGATTGAATTGTGTATTGCCATTGCTGTATTTTGTTAAGTGTATCTTATATTTTTACTGTGTTTTCAGTGCATTTTGTATCACTCTGATAAATCAGAAATCCTATATAAGATCAACTATCTTCAAATAAGTAAATTTGATGTTAAACATTGCACTCTCCATGCATGGAATATCTAAAAGAGCCAGGTCAGAGAGTACTGGACGCTGACAAACACCTAGAACCTTAATCTCCCATTACCTAACTGAGTATTTTATGTTAAACTACTCCTAGAAGTAAAATTACAACACAGATTGTTGTATTCTTCTCTCACTTCAATTGCCTTTTTCCTCACTGTCTCCATCTTTTTTTCTGACTCATAGCATTTTGCAAACAGCAGTGAACGCTCCTGTTAATGCTAGCTATGTTTTGATCTGAACTCAGTGCTCTATGTATGTGGTCAATATTAGCAACTCCAGAGAATGAGTCTCTTATAGGAGTTATCTTTAATTCTCAAACTACCTGTAAGAGGTGATAGGTCTCAGTATAAAAAGGCCACAGGATAGCATACAAGGCTGTAAAATTTTAGATGAGCCAAAAGGCTTTTGCTAGAAATATTAACCGATTTAGACAAACAGTGTAGCTAAAGTAAGGTTTCTTGCCTTAGTCTCCTAATTTAGATACTTTCACTTTGCCTAGAGTGTTTTTTAGATGTCAACATGCTATTTAGGATTTCACTTCAAAGCTCCAGGAATGTTTTATTTTTTTCACAGTTCACCTACTCTTCCACCTCCTGGTTTTTGTTTTGCTTTTTTTTTTTTTTCCCTCTCTAAGTTATTATTCAGATCCTTCATGAGTTATTGTGGTTTTGTTTCCTTCTGACATTACTATCAACCTACCTAACTACCAGTTTAATTAAGTAAATTTTATATGCTGTTTCAAGAAAAAGAATCAACCTTTACTGATCTGTCCTGTTAAATAAATGTCCTAGAATAACAATGATAATTATTATCTAGTTTATCAGCAGAAAATTTAAGCATGCATATACTGTGGTTTTTTTAACAATTCTTGGATATTAGAATGACCAGCAGATCTGCACATCTCTGTGTTTTATGACTAAGTTTAGACATTTTAAAAGGAAGTGATTTTGAAGTCCTTAGAAATTACTTTTAAAAAGTCCTCTCATCTTTCTCATTTTGAATAAGAAGAAAAAAAATGAACTTCAAATTAATAGTTAAATATATTGGGCCATATTTTCTAAATGTAACATCCATTTTTAAATATATACTTAGACCTTAAAAAGGGCCTTACACAGGGCAAATCCCTTAGAGCTTTGCTAGTGCCAGCTCCTTGTACTGAAAACATATATCATAATAAATTTCAAAGATTGCCTTGTAGGATAATAGGAAATTATTCTGACAAAGATTCAAAATGGGGTTCATGCTTAACTTTCATTTTTCTATTGTTACTGGAATGTATTGCAAGTACTACACATTTTTGTTTTGCTTTTCCAGTACAAAACAAGGTACTTCTGTTTTTTTGTCAGGGACAGACTTTGTGAATTTGTACACAAAAAGAAGTGAAAACACTGTGATGAGGTTCATGAACTTTGTTTGTGTTTAATTCATTTTTTACTCAGTCACTGCAATGTCAAGTTCCTAACTGAATTTTTAATGCATTTTTGAAAATGCAAGAAGGCCTTCAGATGAACTACTGCTGTTCAAAAAAACCCCACAGAAACTGAAAGGTAAGAATGAAGGACTTTCAGGTGTTTTTTTTTTCTTTCATTTTTTCTTCGAGAACATGAGAATTTTACTAAGATGTGAATATGTAACTCCATATTATCTTATTCATCTTATACTGATTTATGAAAGTTTAAGTAATATGTAAGTAAAAGCTCACAGTACATATCAGAATTTGATCCTCTAAAATACAAAGAATGCATATCTCAATTTTAGGTCTATGAGTAAAGTCACTTTCTGTGTCCTTTAAAAACAACTTGTACTTCAACTTACTCTCTTTTATTGATTTTTATTATATGATTACTAAGTAACTGCTAAATAACTCATATTTTCCCAAGTTATCAATTACAACCTCATTGTATCTTGCCAGTGGGTTCACAGCATTACCTCAGCATTCTATGTATGAATACCAGTCTGCTGAGATGCTGATTTCATTTTGACTAAGACTGATTTGCAAAAGTAACTAGAAAAGTATCTTCTTTCTATAGAAACTTTCCAATTTGTACACCTGTGAGACCTATGGATTCACTTCCCCTTGTCCAAATGTTTGGCTGATTCTTTTAGAGAATGTAAGACACTGGTGTTGTTTTTCTTTGCAAAGAGATCCCCCAAAACAACTTGTTTGAACATTTTTTCCCATTAGATTTTTTTCACATCATGATTCTTCAGTCTAAAAGTCCCTATAGACCTATGACTGACACTATAGGTGTTAGTATTAGGTAAATGAAAATGTGAAGATGATATTTTAGCAAATATTTCATAGACAACATTAAGTACTGTGTTTCCTGAGGGCCAAGTTGTTCCCAAAACAGTGCATATATGAATATTTCCAGACCCAAGAACTATACAGGATTTATACATCCTATACAAGGAAATCCCCTCATGTATGCCTCATAAAACTCAGCGTGGGCAATGAGAAATACATTGTTGAACAAACGTGGACAGATCCACTGGACAGACACAGACAATCAGAAGCTACTGCAAACTCCAGGTTTAAGGATTTATTGAATTCAGAAAATTCTGGTTTTGTCACAGTGCAAAAATGTTCTTAACAAAAAAAAAACCCCACATATCTTATGTACACAAGCAAGAAAGCAAATGCAACTACTATAAAAGTGCAAATCAAAAATGCAGATTAGCTCAACCAATCTCTCTGTCTTCTAGTGTAATTGTTTCTACTTATATTTTCTTTAATTATTTGATATCCATCTGTTTCTTGACTTTTCGTTAATCTACCTCATTGAAGGTTAAATACCAAAGAAGGTGAAAACTTGCTCGTTCTGTTTTTCACAAGAATGATCCAGTTGAAGACAGCCTTTGGGGAGAGTAGAAAATGAGCAATAAGAAACAAGACTTCAAACTACAAACTTTATTTCTAAACCTAGAACTATGGAAGACCAAGTATTACATTAGTTGTAGCAATAGGAATGTCACAGAAATCATAGCCTTGTCTATTCTAAGGACAATTTTGAAAAAAAAAAAAAAAAATCCCATAGCTGTAATCTTAGCTCAGCTGAACTTACTGGAGCCTTAAAGACATCAGAGGAGCAAAACATAGAGAAGTCAAGATCAGACAATAAATCCTCTTTAGATAGAACTTCAGGGTCATCAGGAAAGATAGCTTCCTTAATACAAACAGCAGGTGGAGAAATAGCAGCAGGCTAAAGTTTGTTCCAAGGTTTTAAATGATGTTTTACAAATCAGTCCAAGACAAGAACAGAAACCAATGTTGAAAATGTTCAGCTAGTAAGACTTTTCCTTCTGGCTTCCTGTGTAAAATAAATATGATGATTTAACAATCATCAACACGAGCCGGCAATGCACCCTTGCGGCCCAGAAGGCCAACCGCATCCCGGGCTGCATCAAGAGGAGCGTGGCCAGCAGGTCGAGGGAGGTGATTCTCCCCCTCTACTCTGCCCTGGTGAGACCCCACCTGGAGTACTGTGTCCAGTTCTGGAGCCCCCAACATAAGAAGGACATGGACCAGTTGGAGAGGGTCCAGAGGAGGGCCACAAAGATGATCAGAGGGATGGAGCACCTTTCCTATGAGGACAGGCTGAGAGAGTTGGGGCTGTTCAGCCTGGAGAAGAGGAGGCTCTGCGGAGACCTGATAGCGGTCTTCCAGTACCTCAAGGGGGCCTACAGGAAAGACGGGGAGAGACTGTTCAGTAGGGCCTGTTGTGATAGGACGAGGGGTAATGGTTTTAAAATAGAGGGGGTAGATTTAGACTAGATATTAGGAAAAAATTTTTCACGATGAGAGTTGTAGAACACTGGAACGGGTTTCCCAGAGAGGTGGTGGAAGCCCCATCCCTGGAAACGTTCCAGGCCAGGCTGGATGAGGCTCTGAGCAACCTGATTGTTGAAAATGTCCCTGCTCCTTGCAGGGGGGTTGGACTAGATGACCTTTGAAGGTCCCTTCCAACCCTAACCATTCTATGATTCTATGATTCTATGACTTGGGGAAAACTATTTATTATTATTAATAAAATCAAAGCAGGATAATAAGAAAGAAGAAAAAAAAAAGCAATTTCCCCCCAGATCTCACTCTTCCCAGGCTTAACTTCATTTCAAATAATCTCTGCCTCCTTCCCCCCTGCAAGCGACATAGAGGGGTAATAGGGAATGGGGATTGCAGTTGGTTCATCACATGTTTTCCACTGCTCCTTCCTCATTGGGGGAATAACTCCTCACATTCCTCCCCTGCTCCAGCGTGGGGTCCCTCCCATGGGCTACAGTCCTTCATGAACTGCTCCAGCATGGGTTGTTTTTCTACGGGTGCAGTCCCTCCAGAATGGCTGCCCCAGCGCAGGCCCTCCACAGGCCACAGCCTCCTTCAGGCATCCACCTGCCCTGATGTGGGGTCTTCCATGGGCTGCAGGTGGATCTCTGCTCCCCTGTGGCCTCCATGGGCTGCAGGTGGACAGCTTGCCTCACCATGGTCATCACCACAGACTGCAGGGGAGTCTCTGCAAGGAGCAGCATTACTCATCCCCCTCCTTTTTCACTGACCTTGGCATCTGCAGCCGTTCCTCTCACAAAAAATTATTCACAATCAGGCTCAAGCAGACATCACACAGGTTCTCTTAACGTATCCTCTCTTCACTTCTCTCGGCTGGGCCGGGCCGAGTCAGGCCCAGATGGCCGCCCAGTGGGAAGCCAGAGGGTGAGGGCAACAAGGCCCACAAGGCTGGTGCCTCCCCCTCTCAGACTCTGCTTCTGCTTCTTCACTCTTTTTCTTCTTTTTTTTTTTTATTAATTATTTTCCCCTTCTTATACACGGTATCACAGAGATGTTATGAGTGTTGCCAGTTAGCCTGGCCCTGGCCAGTGATGGGTCCACCCTAGACTTGGCCAGGTCCACTGGCTTCTCGCAGAAGCTGACATTGTAGCCCCCCCTACTCACTACACAAAACCAGGACAATGATTAAGGTAAATTTTTTTCAAGTATGAAGTCAGTAGCTAGAACACAGCTCTAGAACTTTAGCTGCTGTGAGAACAATCTCTGATTAAAAACTTCAGATGCAAAGCAACTGTGCCTGCTAGTGCTTATCAGGTGCTGAATTTTCTAAATACTCTGAAAGTGTCATCAGATAAACATATCCTTAGTATGCCTGAAAGTATTGTTATGTGAAACATGCTGCTCAAAGATTCTTCTGTCTGTCTCTTACCAATTTTGGTATCAGTTTTGCCTGCCTTTATGTACTCAGTGTTTCTTGTCACAGTTTAACAAATGTTTAATTAATTAAATGTTCATGCATACAGGTATCAAATTATGTAAGAGAATTTAGAGATATGTCTATTTATTCAAAATGTGTGAAAGAACCCAATCTCAAATAATAATGGTAATTTTCAGCTCATTGGTGAACACTATGCTTTCAGAACTGCTGCACTTCTGTAGCAATATACTATGAAAACAGAAAGGCCGAAGTAAACCTAGTAGGGATATAATTAGAGTTAGTCATTCCTTTCCACTTGTCAAAATGAGCTCTTAGTTACTCTGGGCATTTT
This sequence comes from Ardeotis arabs, assembly GCA_011801015.1. Taxonomy (NCBI): domain Eukaryota; kingdom Metazoa; phylum Chordata; class Aves; order Otidiformes; family Otididae; genus Ardeotis; species Ardeotis arabs. The sequence goes on along the minus strand of JAAGAY010134627.1, from coordinate 29,605 downwards.
CAAGACTGTATCTAGTTCTTGTGTCCCTGTGTAAGGACCTGAACGAGCTGGAGCCAGTATCCTCAGCAGCTGACCTGCATATAGTTTTACAGCTATAGAAACCAAATTCTTTCAAAATAGATTTGAAATTTCCTTTCCCATTCTGGATGATACAGACTAGTTTAGATTTCACAGTGTCTTTTGTTATGTGCAGATTTATTTTGCCTCCAATCATCTGGTAATCTCTTCAGGAAGCCTAGACCACTCTACATAGCTAGGATACAATGAAGGTTACCATTGTACCCCTGTGGGTTATTTGGTTGCCTTTTCTGTGTGCAGTAGCGGAGACAATTTCTAAAGTTATAGTAGTTTTGTTGGTTTAGTTTAGAGAATCTGGAATATCAGGCAAGAATAGTAAAAATCATAATTGTTTAATTTGGCTAGATACAATAGAGAACTTGAGTACTTAATTAGAGATTTAGGTAGAAACTAGATCTTTCAGAAGAAAATCAGAAGCTGTATGCCTAGATCTAAAGTTGTGAACTGCCCAGGGACAAGTCTAGCAAGGGAATTGAAGGTGGGTGCTTTATCCTGCTGATGGCAGTAACTCCCTTCCCCCCAGCCTGCCCCACCCTCCTCCACACTATGGCAATAGGAAATTGTACATTAGAAATGTAACCCTATATCCACCTTACAGGACAACTGAGAGCCCTTGGGCAAATTTCATTATTCAACCAAGGAGGAAGTTTTCAGGATAACAATGCAATGAATTGAACTATGCAGCAGATAAGAACTGATTCTACAAATTATAAAAGTTCAAAAAGTATCAGTTCATACCTTGTGTGTTCAGCTAATTGAATTACCACTTGTTGTAAAATTATAGGACATAGTCGTAGTCATAAAACTATAGGACATAGTCAATTTCTATCTTACCCATACCATTTGAAAAAACTGTAAGTACAACTACAGAAAGTACAAAGTCAATTTAGAATTCATTTTACTGCAAGTGTGTGGTTTGTCCTAAAAGGAACATTTAGGAAATTAACGTATTCTATCACATTCTTAAGATTAAAATTAAACTTTATTCAGTACGTCTGTCTGGTACTTTGAGAAGCAGGCAAGAGGAGTCTCAGGTCCTCCCATTAATAGGATGAAATGAGAGAAAAGGTGAGAGGAAGGAGCTCATCTGTACTGCTCTTTCCTACAGTACATTTTCAGATGTTCTGTGTCGTATTATCAATGCATACCACCACAAATTATTGATTAGATTAATAAAATAATCTTTGACATGGCATTTGGAATTTTCAAAATTAAAGTGCGAGTGTTTAGAACTCAGGAGTTTCCATTATGTTTCATGATAACTTTTTAAAACATATGCATGATTCTAGAGAGGAAAAAAAAGCTACAGTTTCATTGAATCTGCTTTGACTGGTAAAATTTTCTTTGAAATTTATTCCAATGAACTCTGTTATATGCACATCTAGCACCAAGGTATAATTCATACTCATGCCTGACATAGATTTTCCAGCTCTCCCCTGAAGATGTAAAAGCACTGCTGCATTCTGAAATACACCTATGCCATAGCACACAAGATATACTCTTCAAAGTTTCCTTAACTAGAAACAGCTTTCTTGATCAATATTGTGACCCCACATCACTGCACTAATCTCTCAGTGGTATCTACTATACTGAGGGGCACTTTTTTGTGTCTCTCCATGATTTCTGTTGGCTTGTGATTTAGCTGTACTTTTATCATAAGCCCAGATACAACCAGAGAACATTGTTGCACAGTAGGAGCACAATCAACAACGTTTTTCCTTTCTGTCACTCCCCTGTGTACAGAAAATTTCTGACAGTAAATGCCATAGACAGCTGGCTTTATACTGGTGCAACCTCTAAGTCTTTTTTGCTAAAACTATGTGGTGTTTTGGGCTTGGAAATAAGGTGATAACACTGACCTCCCCTTTACATTGAGTATAAATTAATTGTGATGGCATTAGACAAGTTTATTTATGCAAATGCTTCAGGAAAAAAAGTATAGCTTATGTCACTTTTTAGGATGCACTTGTCTTCAGCAGACGTTGTCAGGGTGCATCAAGGGCTGGCAGCTCCCTGGGGTCCAGGCTGGGAGCAGCAGGAGCTCCCCAGGGGTCCATCAGGGCAGAGTCTGGTAGCCAAGGTCCATCTCACTGTCCCAGCCAGGAGCAGGGCAGCCAGGGGGCATCGGGGCAGCTCTAACTCCTGCCATCAGGCACCTACCTGGGGATGGGGATGGGCCAAGGCTGGGCTGGGACACAGACTCACAGCTGGGATCAGGACTGATGAGGGAAACCAAGGTTAGACACAGCCCCAGGATGACTGGACAAGGCTGTGGGAAACAGGATGTATCAAGGTCACGAAAGGACGTCAGCCGGCAGCTTGGGGTCAGGGACAGACAGAGCTCAGTTTCTTCTGGACAGTACAATTTAAGGTATTTTCATCTGAAGCTAAAACAGGTGTCTGCGCTTTCATATACTAATTCTTAGACCACTGTTATTTTCCATTAAATGTGTTTACCATGTAAAAGATTCGCTGGTCTCTGAATAATAATCACAGAATGTGGAAACCTAATTGGCCATTTATAGGTATCCATACACATCCTAAAATTAGAATCAGTGTCATTTATTTTTAACTTCAACTTGCTATGTAATGTCCATCTCCTTGAAACATGTCACATGTTTCAGACTGTCAATAAGAGGTCATGATAACTGTCACTATCATGGCCATGTGAATCATCTGCTTCAATCATCTCCGTAGATGCAAACATCTGGCATCCAGCAGAGCATAACATGTCTTTCTGCCAGCTGTTGTAAACTCCAGACATTCAGGCTTCTGTAATTTTCTTAGTAGAATGATTTTTTTTCTTTTTTTTTAATCTACTCCAGTCCCTTATTATCTAATATTTTTATAAATTAATGTTGTTAGGATTACTCATAGCTGGCTTTGAAGATGAACTGAAATCAAGAAAGTCGCTGATCTGTTGGATGCAAATTATAGCGTGGTTGCAGATATAGGTGCTAATTGGCTGGCAGCTGCCTTCTGGAAAGCACATTTGTTTAACTACAGGATCAGCTAGAGGCACAGCAACAATCATGCTCACTATTTGAAACATTTTCATCATCAAGCCATGAATATGCTTTTTTTTTTTTTCCCCCACAAGTCTGATCCTGATGTCCATTTACTGAGTATTTCTGTATCTGGTATTAGTGCTGTTTTCCCAAGCACTGGTTTATGATGCACTGGGTGCAGCTTAACAAGCTTTGTGTTGTTACCGCGTTTGCTTCAGCTTCAGCTTGCATGTGCATTCTGTAATACTTGCTGGTTTCATACTTTCCTAGTATAGTTTATTGCTTTAGAGAATGTTTTTTCTGGTGTTAGAGAAATAAAACACAGGCATCACAAATTTGCGTATTAGAGTATCTTCCATATTTTAAACATTACGTATGTTTGTGAGCACTGTAACATAAGTATTTATTCTCTCTTCTAATCTTCTCTGCTATCGTCTTTGATGTCACATTTGAAAACATACAAAATGTTTATGTCTGTATTGTCTTTCTGCCATGAGTCATTGAACTTATCAAAATACTTTTACCAACCATTTCAATGTCTAAGGGAGGAATTATTGGTATGAAGTACCTCATGTAATGTAGGAGTTTCTCTATTTCAGTCTCAAATCTCACAGCCTACATTAAACTATATAATGCTACTTTTCTTCCCTTTTACATATACTCTTAACATGGGATGCATGAGGACTTGAGGCTGATTAATAGTTCTGTGTATGTAGAAGACCATCTGATTATGGAGCCTATATGAATCTGGAACAGAAGCTGTTCCATGTTTCACACTTTAAGAAGCTGTCAACCCTTCCTGGAAACAGCTTCTTATTCACTTTTTTTTTTTTTTTTTTTTTTTAAGAGCAAATAGTAATATAGTTTTCCCTTTTTTTCCCTTTTTCTCCTATTCATCAGTTCTGTAAAACTCAGGTTTTTGGTTTTTTTTCCTGATAATGCTTCTATGTTTATACAAGCCTTTTGGTTGGTTTAGTTTTTTTTTTAAATGATATTTCAGCATTCCCTGTGCTCTAAGCCTGACCACATTCTTTTTTCTGTTTGTAGGAGGTGCTTTGTTTGCCTACTGTACTTTCTTGCACTTGGATTAACTATGCTGAACATTTCTACTTTACCTTAAGTAATGTTTACTGAGTAATAAGATAAAAATTTTATGGGTCCTAAAATTAAATATTCTTTGTTAGTTGTTCTTATTACACATATGCCACAACTGCTGACTATTTCAGGACACATAGAAACTGACTGACTTGCTATTACCCACTACGAATCTTTCTTTTTGTAGTCTGCAGGCTTTCTTCCAGCTTCCACAGAGATTGCTGCAGATGAACCTTTAAACAACGTGCCCTGAGGTTCCAAGATCAGTAAGTCATTGACTCATAGAATAGTAAGGGTTGGAAGGCACCTATAAAGGTCATCTAGTCCAACACCCACCCCCTCCGGAAAAGGAGCAGGGACATCTTCATCTAGATCGTGTTTGTCAGAGCTCCGTCCAGCCTGGCCTTTAATATTTCCAGGGATTGGGCATCTACCACCTCTCTGGGCAACCTGTTCCAGTGTTCTACCACCCTCATTGTAAAAAGTCTCTTTATATCAAGTCTGAATCTAGCTCCCTCTATTTTAAAACCATTACGCCTTGTCCTATCACAACAGGCACTGCTAAAGAGTTGCTCCCCATCTTTCTTATAAGCCTCCTAAGTCAGTAAATTGTGATTCACTGTGGCTCAGCAACTCACCTCCTCAGCCTGATCTTTACACTTTTGACCAGTTTTCAGTTTCTGCACACTCTTAGGGGGATTGGAGAGTGACCCCTTGTGAGACAACAGAGGTTGCCTAGTACAAAGTTCCCACTGAGAGCAATTTCTCCATTGTGTGGCTCTAGGACATGTGTCAAAACGTCACAAGAGACAATTCTTCATAGGAAACTCCTTGACCTGCTTCACATCAGCATCATTTAGACCTGGAATAAGAAGCCAGTGAAAATTATGACAATAAAAATAATATATGGGCCTTCTATAATGAGAGTTTACCTACTTCCTGACACCTTTCTGCCCTTTTGAGCTACACAGTTTCTGAGCTGGATGGTAATTCAAGTATCTCACTATTTAGTACAACTTGTAAATGTTGTTAATTCTCCAGCAATTAGACATGTTAGGAAAGAGATAAGATTTTCTGAGCTGCTGATCACTACTGAACCATAATTCAGTGTGAGAAGACAGTGACTGTAAAAGTGATGGCAATCCACCTTTTAAATATTGTAGTAGCTATTCCTTTTGATTATTGTTAAAGAAATATGAAAGTCAGAGTGTGTTTTATATAGCAACAATTGTGGATGAGCTTGGGAATCTGGGATGTGCATGTGAAGTCAACCTTAAAGTAGCAGGAGGATTGCAAAGCACTTGTCAGAGCAGCAGCCAAATATCCAGCATGGTTCAGAAGGACACCTCAAGGCTCCACCAAAACCAAGTTCATTAAAATTCAGTCTTCAAAATTAAAAAATATTTGCAAATCTCCTCACACTTTTTTGCCTCTGGAATGAGGAATCAATCACATAGTATTTGGAAAGCTATAATCTACAATAAGCTCTTTGAAATGTTGGAGGTGGATGTATACACACTTCTTTTCCATCAGCTAATTATTTAGCAGGAAAACTTTAGCCCAATTCAGTCTGTGAACACTTATAGATGAAGTCAGAGAGTGCATGGTTAAAGCTCATGTTGCTAAAGACCGAACCCTGCCTCTTCTGTCTTGATTTTCCATGTCGTTGCTGTAGGTTTGGAAAACCGTTTTGGTGGTATAACAGATTGTTGCCATGGCATCCTTATTATTTGCACTGCAGAGGAATTAGCAGAAAATAACATCCCTGCAACTGTTGTTGTTGGAACATAGTAATCCTCCTATTGCCCTTACTCTAAAGCACTGATAGGAATGTAGGCAGGGTCTTCAATTCTTTCATTCTAGACTTCAGACCTGTATTATACTTTATATTGTGTGTTTATAATTCGTTCATTCAGCTCTGTACTACTGGCACAACTGAGCCTGCACTCCCTATACATATTAGAGCATCAATGTATTTTATACTGTATGCTACTACTGACTACAGCTCACATCCCTTTTCCCTCCTAGCTGTGTATTCAGTGCTCAAAGAGCTTTTCACAATGCTGAGCAGAGGAATAATAGACCACATTCTTCAACCTTCTCTCAAAGTCTTACTGCTTGTTGCCAACTGCCTGCAGATTTTGCATGTCATAGCTAATATTTTATTAAGAAAACCTTTATCACATAGAAATTAAAAGCAAAAATCCCAAACCTACAACTCTACATGCGGAATGATTCAGACATGGTAAGGAGGTGGCAATAAATTTCTGACATTCTCTGTAGTTATCTCCTCCACCTTCTTTGGTGGCATGTTTTTCCACTATAGTGTATGATCTTTATTGATATTATTTGCAACTCTGAGAAAAACCTTAAAAATGGAATACTAAGTGGATAATTAATTCTTTTAAAATGTCTCACTCTAACTTATGCTCTCATAAACTGATAATTATATGGATCCATTAGCTTAATTTGTCATAGTCATTAGCAATATAAACACCATTTTTTTCTCAAGTTTGTGAAGTTTAATACAAAGGCTGGTCCACTTGCATGAAAAGTTGGAATGATTGTGCATGTGCAACTATATCACACATGCTGCAGTATGTACACCATTCCAAATTTTTTATAGAAATACTATAGCCCATTTGGTTCAATCTCTGTCCCCTACAGAATAAACAATAAGTTGGTAACAAGCCCAGATAAGACAGACATGAAGTTTTTTCTGTCTAACAGACAATTCTGAGTTTTCAAAAAACTCTCCCTTTTTATTGTGAAAATACTGAGATCTTTTCAGAATCTGAAGGACACACATGCCTTTTCAGATATCTAACATACTAGTTATTAAAGGATAAGAGAAATACAGGTGCAAGTTCATGTTTTGTTTACTTGGATATGATCATTGAATCACAGAATAATTTGGATTCAGAAAGATCGTTAAGATCATCAAGTCCAGCCATTAAGCTAGCACTGACATGTCCACCACAAAACCATGTCCATAAGCTCCACATCTATACATCTGTTAAATATCTTCAGAGATGATATGTCCACCACAAAACCATGTCCATAAGCTCCACATCTATACATCTGTTAAATATCTTCAGAGATGATATGTCCACCACAAAACCATATCCATAAGCTCCACATCTATACATCTGTTAAATATCTTCAGAGATGATGAGTCTACCACTTCCCTAAGCAGCCTGTTCCAATGCTTGACAACCATTTCAGTGAAGAATTTTTTCCTAATATCCAATCTAAACCTTCCAGGGTGCCACTTGAGGCCATTTCCTCTCATACTGTCACTTGATACTTGGGAGAAGAGACCGACACCCACCTCACTATGACCTCCTTTCAGGTAGTTGTAGAGAGCAATGTCTCCCCTGAGTCTCCTTTTCTATAGACTAAACAACCCCAGTTCCCTCAGCCTCATAAGACTCCTCATAAGACTTGTGCTCTAGACCATTCACCAGCTTTGTTGCTCTTCTTTGGACACACTCTAGCACCTCAGTGTCTTTCTTGTAGTGAGGGGCTCAAAACTGAACACAGTATTCAAGGTGCAGCCTCACCAGTGCTGAGTACAGGGGGTGATCACTTCCTTAGTCCTGCTGGCCATGCTATTCCTGATACAAGCCGGGATGCTGTTGGCCATCTTGGCCACTTGGGCACATTGCTGGCTCATATTCAGCCGACTATCAACTGACACTTACAGGTCCTTTTCTGCCAGGCAGCTTTCCAGCCACTCTTCCCCAAGCCTGTAGCATTGCAAGGGGTTGTTGTGACCTAAGTGCAGGACCCGGTACTTAGCCTTGTTAAACCTCATACAATCAGTCTCTGCCCATCAATACAGCCTGTCCAGATCCATCTGTAGTGCGTTCCTACAGTCAAGCAGATCAACACTCCTGCCCAACTTGCTGTCATCTGAAAACTTACTGAGGGTACACTCCATCCCCTTGTCCAGATAATTGATAAAGATATTAAACAGAACTAGCCTAAATAATGAGCCCCTGGGGAACAGCGCTTGTGACCAGCTGCCAACTGGATTTAACTCCATTCACTGCAGCTCTTTTAGCCTGAACATCCAGCTGCTTTTTTACTCAATGAAGAGTACACCCATTCAAGCCACGAGCAGCCAGTTTCTCCAGAAGAATGCTGTGGGAAGTGATGTCAAAGGCTTTACTAAAGTCTAGATAAATAACATCCACAGTCTTTCCCTCATCCACTAAGTGGGTCACCTGGTCGTAGAAGGACATCAGGTTGGTCAAGGAGGACCTGCATTTCATGAACCCATGCTGGCTGGACTTGATGCCCTGGTTGTCCTGTACATGCCATGTGATAGCACTTAAGATGATCTGCTCCATAACCTTCCCTGGCACTGAGGTCAGACTGATAGGTCTGTAGTTCCCCAGATCTTCCGTCTGACTCTTCTTGTAGATGGAGGTCACATCTGACCTGCACATGGTTTGGGGGTATTATTCCAAATTCACACCTCCCCCTCTCTGCCCACACTTCTGCTACTTCACTGCTTCCTCTTTTTTTTTTTATTATTTTTCCCTTCTTAAATATGTTATCACAGAGGCCTTATCATTGTAACCAATTGGCTTGGCCCTGTCCCTAGACTAGGCTGAGTCCACCAGATAAAGGGAAAACCTCTAGGAGCTTCTTGCAGAAGTTGCCACTGTAGCCCCCCCCCTACACAAAACCAGGACAACTCCATTGGTTACCCTGCAAATGACTGGTCTTAGTACTAAAGACTGAAGCAGAGAAGGCATTAAGTACCTCAGCCTTTTCCTCATCCTTTGTCACTATGTTTTCCACTGCATCCAATAAAGGATGGATATTCTCCTTAGCTCTCTTTTTGTGGCTAATATATTTATAGAAACATTTTTATTATCTTTTACAGCAGTAGCCAGAATAAGTTCTAGTTGGGCTTTGGCCCTTCTAATTTTTTCCCTGCATAACCTGATTAAACTGATGAAAGTGTGCCTCCTATATTCCATATGTTCTCTAATCTCCAGGTTAGTGAGTGACTAGATGGAATTATGCCTGCTGATGACACTGTTTTACTAGGTATGATCACGTAAACATCCAATACTTGAGAAAGAACCAACTCAATAGCCTGGAAGTTAGAACAGTTAAGGAAAATTGAGGTTAACGTCCTTGTTTCAAAAAAAATATAATTCATTTTCTGAAGAAAAACAACACAAATATGAGTGATTAAGATGAATCATTTAGAGCTAGCTCATGTTCATTGACTTAGAGATTAAGTCAGAAAAATATCAAGTGTAAGATAAGGACACAGGCTGCATATAGCCTGTATGAGGATATAGATACCTGGACTTTTCTAAAATGAATGAGGGTCTATTTCTCTTGGCTTTTGAGTATAAATTCCATTCTAGTGTTGAGAAAAAAAATTCTAATTTTAAAAATATTGAAATTTGTTGTTACAATATTTCTTAGTAAAAATATTTAGGAAACCATCATGTTAAATTCAATATCACTGTAAATGCTTGGTTGTCATGATGGCATTTCATGTCAATATCTATGTCCCTTCTATCACTTATGAACTTATTTTTTGAGGATATTGAAGTAACAGATTACAAATAAGTTTGTCTCTGCATAACAAATCTTGCAAATAAAAAATGAATATACTGGGACAATGACAACTGGGCAAACTGTATTATTCCAAAATTTTTAAAAGCTGTGGGTTTTTTTATGTTTGGTTGTTGTTGTGGTTTTTTTATGTTTGGTTGTTGTTGTGGTTTTTTTTTCCAAGGACAACAGTAAGGCCAACGTATATCAACTGGAGAGGTGGTTTGCAGTTTCAGGAGAGAAATAAGTGTCTGGTCCTGAGATATTCTGAACTTTGTGAACAAGAAGTTCAGGCACAGGAAGTTTCTGTTTGTCAGGAGTGATAGGTTTTTCACTTTAAATGACTTTGAAGAAAAAGTTGACAGAAATTGTGTGCACCATTAATCTGAAATGAGAATAGTAAAAATGAAGATAGGAATATATAAAGAGTTTTGCCTTTAGGAAGCATCAAGGCCAGCTCTGAGCTCAGGTGAATGACAGTCGCCTCGAGAACAGACTGCTGGGGCAGCAAAACTGTTGCCTGCTTGCTCCTATCAAACACCAGGAAAGGATTTAGCTCTATTGCCTATGAGCTGTGTAAGCTTGGGGTACATAAACTGACATCTCCTGATGAAGGATGGGAAGAGGGGTGTGACCCTTCCCAACAGCAGCAGTCATTTCCCAACTCCCATCACTTACCTCTAATGGCCATAGAGCAAGTTAAGTCTCCTGTCTTTGACTTTCCCTTTCTCATGGCAGAAGAAGAGTGGTTCTTCATCTCCAGAACAGCAATGGTAATTCCTTGTCATACTTCTGAGGAGCCTTGGGCTGGTTTTCTGAAGTAGTTGTCACAGAAAAACAAAAAAGGAAAAGGAATTCCAGTTAAGTGTTTAATAGTATAACTCCAGATTTAACAACAGACAGTAATCTTATCCAATAAATTATATGGGTACACTGAATATCTGGAGATATGAAAAATTTAAAGCAGCAAGTTGCATCTTCATGGATTTTATTGAAACCTAGTCTGCTGGTTACTATTTATTTTAGCACTTGTATGTATGCTGCATAGTCTGTCCAGCAGCAGGTCTGTTTTGAGAAGTCATTGCCATCATTGGTAACCTCCTCAAAAACCTTTAATGTGCCAATCTCAAATGTTAGCATTCTATAGACTTGAGTGAAGTCAGACATTTCCACCAGTCATGTACCTTTTCCTAAAAGCAAACTTCTTTCAGCTATGACATCTATAGCATGAGTCTATAGATTTCTTCTAGAATTTACCTTTTTCAGGCAGGAAGCAAGTGAAATGATATTTTTATATTTTATATGTTTTTTAATGTGTAACAATACTATGTTCCTGACACTTAAGTAGTTCAATATTTGCATTTCTTTACTGACAAGTTCTTGAAATATCACAAAAGAGTTTTTATCTAAAAAATTTACCCAGTTAGATGATAGGGCAGCTTGTTTAATTTCTATTATATTGTTCTATCAGATTCTGGATCCACACTGGTTACTTACATCATGAAGTGACAAAATAGAAATTAATTTTCCAAGTGTGTGTAATCATGCCCTAATGTCATACAAATTCTTTACTTTCTACAATGTTTGGAGAAAATTGCGTTTGGATCAAACATGGAATACTGATACCATTTGGCTTTGTATTTTAAAAAATGTATATCATTATCAATAAGCTAAATGAGAGAGAGAGAGAGAGAGAGGGAGAGAAATGTGTAAATTAAGTACTCATGATTGATAAGAATGACTCAGCAACCTGGATAGCAGAAATTGTTCCATAGTATCATTGCTGCAGCTCAATTACCTCATTTCATTTCATCAATAATTGGAAATAGATCTTATCTTAGTAAATATGTTGTATTTCAAAATAGTATTAAACATGCTGTACTCTGCCCATTAATTGTTTGCAGAAAACAAAAATTTGGTAAGTACATTTAAACATATTTTATGTATATTCAGACATGTACATTGCCTAAACCAAGAATATAGCTAGGGATCACATTCACTAACATCTTCAGAAAACAGTGAAATTTTACTTAAGAGACATTTAGCCTTAGATTTCTTCTTATGTTTTCTTCCAACAAATTTTGTCTGATTCTTTTTTGAAACTTGTATCAGACTCTATTGGTTTCAAATCATCATAAACGATTCAAGATAGCTATCTCTGGGCCACATCTGACCGTGATGTAAGCAATGTTGTATGTGTGCTAGTGTAGATAGACTAACCCCAAAATAGTTGGGGCTGGTAAAGAGTGTATGGTAAATTCAACCAGGCCTTTCTGGCTTGTATACAGTAGAGGCAGGTTTTTATGACTGGAGGCAAAAGAGAAAAAAATGGTGCAGCAGAAATGGCAGTAATCTTACAGATATAAAGTGATAGGAAAAGGTATTTCAATTATCACAGAACTGAGACAACGTCTCTTGCATATCCAGGGAAGGACTAGAACAGCAGTGACATTTTGTTAAAGAAAAATATCCTTTTCTTAAAGAAAAATATCTTCAAGCCTTATTCTAGGAAATTCTAGAATAAAGGTTACTTTTCAACTCCACACCTCCTTGTATATTTGCAGCTATATAGAAATTGTGCAATTGCATGCTTTCCTCCCCACCACCTCCTCTCCCCCCAGGACTATCTCATGATGTGTGTAAAATGGATGATCCTCTTGGAAGAAAAAAAAAAAAAGGTATTCAATATTTTGTCTTATCTTTTTATTTTCACTCTACAGCTGTATATTTCATTTATTAGACTTTATTGAAACCATGTCCTCAAGATAGAGTTACTGCTTTTCTCATAGCTTTTTCTATCACAGTCATCACTATAGCAACAGAGTACTTCACAAGCACGAAGAAACTTATATCAAAAATTTCTGCAGAAGTGAGGTTTGTAGCTGAAGTTCTGTATTGAAAAAGGGAAAACTGATAAATTAAATTAACTAATAAATGAGGTCAGCTGTACTGAAAATCTTAGTTAAAGAAATATAAAGAAAGTTTTGAGTTTTTCTTTTAAACTGAAATTTGGATGAATCATATATTAAAAAAAATAAAACCTGAACATTAGAGATACTTGAATATGTAGTATTCTAAATAAGAATACTAAGAGTAGTCAGAAACCTGTAGCAACTAAAAAAAGGACATTGGGCAGACATCATAGATTATGAGTAGGTAGTTATCCTGGCTCCAGCTAGGATAGAGTTAATTTTCACCTGAGCTAGGAGGGGAGCTGGAGCTGGTGGCACCTGTGGCTGGGGGACACAGCTGGGATAATTTACTAATTAACCAACAGCTGGGATAAGTTTACCCAAATTAGCCAAAGGGCCATTCCATACCTTGTGACATCATGCTCAGTGTGTAAAACGGGGATGGTGATGAGGGGCAGGTTTTGCTACTTTGGAAGGAGCTGGGCATTAAGATGTACTGTAAGCTATTGTACTGTAAATTATGTGCTTAAATAGATTCTGTTATTGTTTTTATCTTCTATCTCTGTTTTCTTTTCCTTTGTTGTTCTCTTAAACTGTTTTTGTCTCAATCCACAAATTTTGCCTTCTTTTCTTTCCCAGTTCTCCTCCCCATCCCACTGGAAAGGGCAGCGAAGCGATTGAGTGAGTGACTGTGTGGTGTTTTAGCTACTGAGTGGGGCTAAACCACAACAGTAGTGAAAACTCTCAAGAGTTAAAATGGATTACTTTTTGAAGAGGAAAATAAAGCAAGCAGTAGAAACTATTCAAATATTTTTAGTAATATATCTACAGTGGGAAAAGTAGCATAGTTGGTATATATGAGGTTAGTAAAGGATAAATGGACTGGAAAATGTTATTGACCATAGGGCAGCATAGCTAGATTAGGAATGAGAGGTGAAAATGGAAAGTATTATTGCGTATTAAAACTCAGAAGTATAATAAAATCAAAACAACAATACTCCATTGTATCTGTTGCTGAATTCTGTCTAGGAAGCAATCAGAATGGAAGGAAGTTATTATAGGGATTCTTCAAAGACCATTTAGGAGCTAATTTAATCTCATAATTTAGGTAGTTAAACGTGAAAAGTAGGAATGGCTTAATGAAATCGAAAGACAAAGTGTGACAAATGCCAAGTGCAACTCTGTTTTACTGTAGAAATTAGTATGACTACTTTAGGGCTAAAATAGTAGAAGTAGGTTAAAATACAATAATATGAAGGGAAACATAATGAAGTTAGGCATTCAGAAAAAGAATATATAAAGTTTTCTTGGAAATAATCAAAGAGAAAAAGATATGGAGGTAGATGTGGCATAAACTATGAACCACTTCATTAAAAAAAAAAACCAAAACAAACATAACATGAAAATGCAAATTATGTATTAGTTTAAGAAGAGGGAAGTTCTAGTTCAAGAAAATGGAGTGAGTGTTCAGTGTTTTGAAACCTTTTCATTTAATTTGTCTCACTGAGCAATTTTGAGTCCTTCCCCTAGGGAAGGGGAAATTATCTAGCTACAGTTATTAGATTGTGTTCTTAAAGTACCTTGCCTAGGAGTTTGGAAACTGTTCAGTATCTTTTGGCATGCTCGCTTTCAGGAAAATGAAACTTTCCACTCTGAGGCTTAGTCTGATACCTGCTTGTAAGAAAGATAGGAACAGGCGGTTTATTTCTAAACTGGAACCTGACAAATCTATGAATTGTTTATTTTGAATAGAAGCCTCCAAAAGCATGGAATTAAGGTAGCTAGTTCTTCCAGTCCTCTATGTTGCTTCAGCTAAAAAGAACTAATCAGCTGACAAATGGAAATTCCTTTTATTCTTAATCGGAATTTGATTACATTTTGATTTCTCCAGTTTAAAAAAATTCCTTAAGAAATAACAGAATGCTGGCATAAAACTTTAACATCCAATAATCAGTGAGGTTTACAAAATACAGTGGGAATTCCAGTAAAAGAGTTCCAAGTCAGTATGAAATGCTATATAATGCCACTCAGAGCTAGTTCATGGCACATCAGCAATGTAGACAAAATTGCATGTTGTTTAGAAAGAGGAGCTAGAAGTTCCATGAGGTCACCTGCTTCTACCACAGGCAGGGGAGAGAGGGAGAAGGAGCTCACAGAAGGACTTGAGGGGAGGACAGACTCCTGCAGATTTGTGCTCACTGTTCCTGTTGATCTCTAGGAAGGGGTAAAGTTGAGATATACTGGTGGGAAAGTTGATCTCGAGCCCTAGTTACCACCCCATAACTGTATCCTCTCTTCCTGGGATTCTGGTAGAGACTCTTCTTCTCTCTTCTTAGAGATTCTGAAGGGTTATTATGCCTCAATAATAGCCTATATTGCCTATGCCTGTTTGTCCTAATGCTACTATAATTGAATAATGCTGTTATATACAAGTTATAAAATAATTACAGTTATTTTTATATTACACATAATATTACATGTTGTATGCTACATTACATACAAGTATTATATTGCATTATGATTATATCATTTATAACTGCATTTACAAGTAAATACATATAATGTTGCCCTGAATTTGCTGTAAGTAATCCACATAAGTCTTTGAGAGTTTGCTTTCCACAAAAGTTGACCTAAACCATCCTATACAGAAAAATTGTATTGTTTCACTGTAAAACTGAAAAAGAATAAATATAGCCATCTCCCTTGAAGTTGTCTTTGCTATGCCATAGATAAGTACTAAAAGACACAGCATGGTATTAACAATGTTTCTAAAAACTTCTCTCATATATTCTGCATGTTTAAGTTTGATGACTCCGTCTACTGAATTTGAGCCTGCATTCAAGAAGAGAATTATGAAGATGGAAAGCATAGTTTGCTGTTGATTTCATGAATAACTTCACGTTCAGAACTGAATATCTCTGCCATGTTGAGGATCTAAGCATTAAACAGCTATTAAACTTCATCCCCAATTTAATGCATAAATAATGTGTGATCTCACTGAGGTCAAAATGAAATATTATAAATAGTATCTTAAATGATGATATTTTTAATTATTAAAGTTATGATAGAAGGTATATTTTGTTAAAGATAATTTGATTAGTATCGTAACCTTTAACATGCCAATTAAAACACTACATTAAATACAATAAAATTCAAAAGAACAACAGCATTAATTTTAGAAAACAGCAAAATAAAAGATGTAGTCTAGCCTACTTATTTTTACTGGCTACAATAATAGCTTTTTGTTTCTGGTTTTGTTTGAGGGATGTGTGTGTGTTTCTGTTTGTTAGAACAGTTAGTAAATATAATACTGGCATACAGACCTTATGCATGCCGGAAAGCGTCTGCTTTTACAACTTTGTCAGCAAATACCTTTTCCTGGCACAATTTGCCTTATGTAGGTAAAAGATATTTATATCAGTATATGTATTCCCCTAATTAAATTATTATGTTCAGAAAGACTTTGGAGTGTCTTTGATAAAATAGCATCTGTAGGAAGTAACAATTTGTCTCAGGCAGATATGCCTGGTGATTTCTGATTTGTGATTGTGATTTTTTTTTTTTTTCTGTATATCCATCAAGATCCCTGATTCTCCCTTCAGTTTATACTGAGTGCACATCAAACCCAATGCTAACTTGTGCCAATAAGGGATTAGGTCTTTCTCCCTCTACTAGATTAGCTAATTTGCTTGAAAATTCCTAAGGTTTAATCAATTTTCTGACCTCTTAGAGACTATTCTCTCATTACCAGCTCAGCTTATTACTAGCAAAAAGAGTGTTAGAGGACTCCTCTTACTGAAGTAATACCACTTTTCTACTTTTGATAATCTACTTTTTTTTTACCGTACTGTCGGCCACTTTGTAATTTACTAGAACTGGCCCTAATAGTGCTCTCATCCCTGGTAAATTAAAAGAACCAGAGACATTAAGTCTGATTTGCCCTCAGATGTGTACTGTCTACATGAATGATAATTTAACTGTCTTTAGCTCAACAGAAATAACTGGTTGATGGAATAATTTCCTGGAACAGGGAAAAACTAAGTTCCAAGCCTTGTTCAAAAAAGCTATTCTTGTGTGTCCTGGTTTTGGCTGGCATAGAGTTAATTTTCTTCCTGGTAGCTGGTCTAGTGCTGTGTTTTGGATTTAGGATGAGAATAATGTTAATAACACCCTAATGTTTTAGTTGCTGCTGAGCAGTGCTTACACTAAGTCAGGGACTTTTCATCTTGTCATACTGCCCTGCCAGCAAAGAAGCTGGGAGTGCACAAGAAGCTGAGAGGAGACACAGCCAGGACAGCTGACTTCATGCTGAATATATAAAGTGGGGAGAGTTGGCCAGAGGGTTTGCTGCTGCTGATACTTGGGGACTGGCTTGGCATTTGTCAGTGGATGGTGAGCAATTGCACTGTGCATCGCTTTTTTTTTTTTTGTTTTGTCCTATTAAACAGTCTTTATCTCATCTGTGAGTTCTACCTTTTTTTCTGATTCTCTCTGCCATCCCATGAGCGGCGAGTGAGGAAATGCCTGTGCAATGTTTAGCTGTCTGCCGAGTTAAACCACAACAATGTGTTTTGTTCACTAGCTGTTAATATAAAATAATCCCTTAAGCACTTAATGGAGCCAAGGTCTCCTATCTCCTGAGTGAATGCCTCAGTTGTTTCATATGCTCTTCTTTAGTCTAATTGATCTTAGATTTATTTTTTTTTTTATTCTTATTCTGCCCAAAGAAAAGGATTTAGACAGAGAATTGGAAATATTCACAACCTCAACATATAATCTAATCCTGTTATTCTCATACGAGATTAAAGATGAAGGCTTGAAATGCGAAAGACTGAGGAAAGTTTTAATACTTGATCTTCACATGTTGGACACATCCTTTAATCACTTGTGCTTTAGATTACAGCCGGAGGACTACTACTATTTCTTAAGCCTGTTGTGAATCTGGGCTTGAGATACTACAATTACGAGACTTCCTGAGTTATGTCTGAGCCTTACAGTTGTGATATGTCTTGAGAAACAAGGGTAGAGCAAAATCTCATTAAAATCAGTGATATTTTACTGCTTTTGAACTGCCTCTTATACTGATGAAAGCGACCAGTGACTGAAACTTGATAATTATATCATGGTTTTGTGTTAAAGTATCAATGATGGAATAAGTTCTGGCAGTTTAGAGGCATAAAATATGTATGTTGGAAATACTAGATAATATGTGAAAACATACGAAAAACGCTGGATGAACAAACCCAGAGGATATTTTTGTTTTGTTTCATGAACAATCTGCTTTTACTTTATCACCATAACCCACTTAGGTAGAAAATCTCTGATTGCACACTGCAGAAAAACATGTCAAAACATCAAATAATGCAGGAAGTTCCAACTCACTGAAAATCTACTTATTACGCGGTTGAGTGACCTTGGAAGCAAAGGAAAGCTGCAAGTAGACAGAATAGTACAAGATAAACAAGACTGACAGTGTACTGACTTCTGGTCTTTTTAATCTGCTTGCCATTTTGGTTATCTCATCTATTGCTGCAATGGTCATTTGAGAAGTCAGTTCAGTTATGTATGTTTATGATAGGTCTTAGCAGACCTTTCCAGACATAGTTTTACTTGTCAAAACATGGACCCTAACTGAGAAGGAACAAGGTCTTTAGGCAGTAGCTTTAGCAAGTAAAAACAGCAGAGGGAAAAATAAAATGAATACTCTATATATTTACAGAATTGTGGAAAATTGTGATCCACTTATCTACTGGCAACACTTCTAAATTCAGATTTAAATTAAAAGTTAAAACCACACCTCAATAGGAAACAGTTTTCAATCCACTTTTGTCAAAGATATAATACAGGCCATGACATCTTTCTTTATCTCCGCAGTACATGAATTTATTTCAGGCAGGAATTTTCTGATGTAGAACATGAAAAGGTTACACAGGAAAAAAATTGTACCTGTTAAAAATGCAAAGTGGGTTTACAACTGTATTGATTTCTAAGGAAAGGTGATGAAAGCAGTGATGGTAACTTGTATTAGATAAACAGAAAAGGGCTAATCTCCCACTTCAAACATATCAGTGTTCACTTTTCCAGATGGCACTATCATATTGGAAATTTTCAGGTGTTCTATGGGATTCTGTTGAAAGGTTATCATATACTATTAAATAAGTAGCCTATAACGAGGTTTATACAGAAAAATGGAGTTTATTACATCCAGCATGATGAGTTTCCCTGAAAATGTGGCTATTTTTTTGTGAAACACTATCGGGAGTTCTATTCTTTCAAAACTTAGTCTAGCTTGCAGCTGCTGAGCCTAGTTGAATATTTGGTATATTGCATGGACTATTCCATACATATGAAAAAAGGCTGCAGGATCATGTCAGCTAAATTACGAATTCATCAAAATAGAACAAGGTACATCTATTATTTTGCCAGGCTGCAGAGATGTGAAGATTCACTATCAAAACTTCCTATTTAGGCTGCATATTATAACCTCTAACACTGTGTGCCTTAGCTCATTTTCAATGCAATTCATCTAATTTTCATGTCTTGAAATTTGTAATGCAGCTGTTTTAGGCTTTGCTTGGCACTCTATTTAATGTTAAATAGTTTAAAAACACAATCGGTACAATAATTCTGTTTTTTTTTTTTTCCATAATTATTCCTTTAATTCAAGTAAAATAATAAAATTATATCTGCCCATCATGGGACTATTTTCCTTTTAGTTCAAGTAGCTGAAATGAATGTAATTGCCAGTAGCTCTTTCAAATTTAAATTCCATATACTTATCCTGAAATAGATAATACACTGATTTCTTCAAGCCAAAATGTTATAGAAACTGCTATTTTAGAAAAGGTGCAAGTAATATTTTCAGTTATACAGATTTTGTGCCATACATCTATGTCGTATCCAAATGCAATATAAACCTCACTTGTTTCTTTGATGCTTTAAATGTATTTTATATGTATACTATATGTCTATACATGTACACACACATGCTTATTTCTCTCTGTGCAGAACTAATAATAATCCAGTTTCTTTGTGTTTTTCCAGTTTAACTCACATTTATTTATAAATATTTTTTTCATCTGATAGTCTTTTTACAAAGTTTTCTGATCACTGATTTTCTCTTCCTGAAGGGTCTCATGGGGAAAAAGTTTTATTATTGTAAATCATATGTTTAGTGTTTTTCTCACTTCAAACTCCTGCTGTGTTCATCTCTGACTGTCATCAGAGTCTACCCCTTGGGCTGGCAGTTCTTACCACTGAGTATACTGTAACTGATCCTAGGCAAAATAGCCTTTACACACTGTTTGCTCTTTTTTAATGAGTGCTCTCATTAAAAAATGCCTGCCTTATAAAGGTTAAATTGCTCTAATGTAAAACAATAAAAATAAAATACATTATACATGAATTATTCTATTAAAGATGTAGTACGATTTTTAAAATAGTGATTTATTATAATTAATGTTTTGGACCATTTAACTTCCTTCCTCAGGAATGAAATAATGAACCTCAAAGCTTTCAAGTGAAGTTGAAACATGAACCAAGCAACAGCTTTACTATAAGAAGAAATATAAACACAATATTTTCTTACTATATAAATAAGACACTAAGGATGATTGCACAGTCTTATGAAGATTCAGCTTTATCTGATTTGAAAATTGTTACAATAAGTGTTGTATTGATAACTAGCATCTTATAATTATGTTTAGTAAAATGATTATTCTTCCAAAATACTGCATGTGATAGCTATTTAATTCTTTATTTCACTATAAAAAGGTTCTGAACAGATCAGATTCAAATGCTTAGTTTACAATTTATTTCCACAATAAATTATGTTTTAGAAATTGTAATGCAAGTTGGTTTGTATCGGTTTCATGATAATTTCTTACATTAGGTGCTTCTTTTAAAACCATGAAGTAGACACCATTGAGGACTCATGAAGAGTTAATAGACCATCAATTGTCCACAGACTGCTTGGGCTAGCAATGAAATATTTTTAAGTTAATGAAATTTCTGTATACTTCATGCTGTGGGAATGTTTTCATTTGATTAATATTTAATTGATTTAAGAACAACAATAATGAATGAGATTTTTATGATGGGAGACTTGTTTTCTTTCCAAGTTTGAGTTGTTTCCCATAGAAATTGATAAAGGACCAGCCAGTCTGCTGGCTTATTAAACATAAAAGGTTTAATTGTCTCTTCTGGCCATGTTGGTATAGTGGATGGAAAACCAGACCATGGCAGGGCAGGATACTGCTCCATAGAACTGCTTTATCTTTTGTCTTGCCTGACCTTCTTAGCTCTTCTGTTGAGAACCTGTGAAAAGATATGGAGGGGAAGAAGGCAATCAAAGCAAAGAGGACAAGACAGAGTTTAGCAGTTCTATGTTAAAATGTCCAAAAGCTTCAGAACTTGATAGATAAGCTAGATTTGACTTTATCTGGCAACTTTACCTTCCTGATTGGATATAATAGCGAGGTTATCAAGACAGTTGTGTCACATGTTTGTATTTTTTTCTGATATACTAGGCCTGCATGGTATTTTACTGGGAGTATTTAACTTTGGAGAAAATGTCAAAGATGATTACTGTCAAGGCAGAAAAAAATTGGCCTCAACTACATTGAGGTAAGCTGTGCTTACAAGTATTTTGAAAGTATGGTTTAATGGCTATAGGTAACATGAAGTATGAGTTACAGCTTCTGGGGAAGACAAGTGATGTCCTATTTTTTTTCAGAAGTAGTGTTGTAATAGCTAGCAGTAGAGCATACAAATGAGGGGCTTAGAAATAAAAGCAATGGCAAAAAAATGGGAAAATTAAATTTCCTTTTATACATTTGCCACTTCCTTATGTTTTTTTTATTATTATTTTTTCTAATAAGGAAAGTCTCTGGGACTCATAAGAACAGAAATTTAAAATTAAGTATATTTTTATAACAAATTATATTTTTCCCCTTCAACATAAATTATACTACATGCCTTTCAAAGGCATGAAAAACTCGAGGTTGCTGTTCAAAAAACAGAAATGCAAACAGGCAGATAGTTGTTACCATAAACTATTATCTCTATGAAAAAAATAAGCATTCAAAGTAAGTACTATTGTTAATTTTGTGTGTATGTGATGCATTTCTTTGTTTAGCTATTTTGGAAATAATTTTCTTATTTCAATAAGAAAACATTTTAAGTTCTTACTCATCTTATCTGAAAATTAAGATAGATGTGTACTTACAGGATAAAAGGAGATTTTTCAGGAAAATCCTTCCAAAAATATTCTCAGGACATCACTATCTTTTTGCGTATTCCCTGAATTTGTCTTATGCAAAAGAAAAATTTTTAGATAAAAGAAGTTTTGACACAGGTAAAGAATGTCATGTTAGTGTTCACTTCTGTGACTTTTTTGTACTTGACGAAATAACTGTGATTAAATTACTTGTATGAATTTATCACTATATCAGAATTTTCTATAATCTGATGCACATATATTTGTAAATACGCATGTACAAATGTGAAACTCATAGGAGACAATCTAGTTGAAAGGAGAATAAACTTTAAATTCTCAATATGAAATTTAAGAATTAAATCAGAACAACAGTTCTAAGTATTTATTACTCTTACAGTATGGATTCCCTCTCATCTGACCTAAAAAACAATTTGCTTTATTTGTAGAAACACTGAAATCTGAAACTAAGTGAAATATGTTGTATTCAGGAGCATTGAGTAAGTACACAATAGCCAGTATGCTGCATACCCTATAATTAATAAATCAGTGAGAAATATTTTCTGCTGGAATACTTTATCTTCCAAAGTGAGCATTGCAGCCAACAAACCTTCTGTTTATCACAGAAGTGCTTGGCCTAAAGTCAAGCACTTTTCTTGAATGACTGGAGATAAAACACTATACCAAAGCAAGGTGGTGATGTATATTCTAATGAAATAATACGTATTGATATACTATAATTCACAGAAATACCTCAGATGAAATAATTAAAAGCATACTGGAGCTGCTAATACAATTATGTTATTAATTTTTTAATGCCAGAAGATATTACTGAGATTTCCTACTCTCACTTTCTATATGACACGTGTAAGAGGGAACTACAGATCCAATGCTAGTTGCTACATCACATTTTCAAACGCTACCTTCAAGATGTTTCCTAGTGTTCATTTAAGATTGTATTCATATCATCTGATGACAGGAGAGGCTGTGTAATGATGCCAGAAAGTGGCGTTCAGATAACAATGTACAGCAATTATTATGGCCTTGTGGCAAAAGTGGTCAAATGCTATCTGGCCTGTGACAGCAAAAGCGTTGCCTGTAGGTCAAGGGAAGGAATTATTCCCCACTATTCAGTGGTTGTGAAGCTGTATTTGACGTACTGTGTCCAGTTTTTATTCCCTAGTGCAAGACAGACATTGTGTTCTGGTTTTGTTTAGTGAGGGGGGGCTTAAGGTGGTAGCTTCTGTAGGAAACTGCTAGAAGTTGCTCCCCTTTGTTCAGTGGACTCAGCCGGGCCTAGGGCGGACCTGCTGCTGGCCAAGGCTGAGCCAATTGGTAGCAGAATGTCCTGTGATAACGCCTCTGCAATAACATATTTAAGAAGGGGAAACAGGAAAAAAAAAAAGGGAGAAGATGTGAAGCAGCTGAGCGGGGGCAGAGAGGGGGAGGCGCAAGCCTTGTGGGCCTTGCAGGCCTCACCCTCTGGCCTCCTGCCAGGCGGCCAACTGGGCCCAACTCGGCCCGGCCTGGCTGCAAGAAGTGGAGAGGAGATGAGAAGTGAATAAGATGTAAAAAGGATCCTGGGAGGCATCTCCCAGCCTGTTGTGAGGAACGGCTGCAGACACCAAGGTCAGTGAAGAAGGAGGGGGAGGAGTAATGTGGCTCCTGGCCAAGATTCCCCTGCAGCCTGTGGTGATGACCATGGTGAAGCAGATTGTCCCCCTGCAGTCCATGGAGGTCCACGGAGGGGACCCCACGCCAGAGCAGGTGGAGGCCTGAAGGAGACTGTGGCCCGTGGAGGGCCCTCTGGGGCAGCCATTCTGGAGGGACTGCACCCCATGGAAGAGATGACCCACGCCAGAGCAGTTTCACGAAGGACTGTGGCCCATGGGAGGGACCCCACGATGGAGCAGAGGCGGAATGCGAGGAGTTCTTCCCCCCAACAACAAAGTAGCGGCGTAAAACAACGCATGATGAACTGACCGCAATCCCCATTCCCTCTTCCCCCCTGTGCAGCTTGAGGGGGGAAGGTAGTAGAGATAATGTTAAGCCTGGGAAGAGGGAGGGGTGGGAGGAGAGGTTATCTTGTTCCCTGTCTCATTCTCCTGCTAGTTTTAGAAATAAATGAGTATTTTTCCCCAAGTCAAGTCTGGTTTTGTCCATGACGGTAACTTTAAGGATTTCTCCCTGTCCTTATCTCAAACCTTGAGCTGTTTGTTCTTATATTATCTCCCCCTGTTCTCTGAGAGGGTGGGGAGAGTGAGAGAGAGACTGCGTAGTCTGGTCCTGATCGGGGCTGAACTATGACACATTGACATACTAGAGCGAGTATGTCAGAGAACAGAGAAAATTATTAGGAGGATGGATCACAAAATGTTTAAGAGGTTGAGAAACCTGAGTTTGTTCAGTGATAAGAATATAAGGCTTATGGGAGATATTAATGATTTTTTACATATAGGACAGAGACCTCTTGGAGGTGTACAATGATGGACAAGAAGCTCTGGACACAAATTGCAATGAAAGAAACTGATACCAGGAAAAATAAACTAGATAGTACGATAATGTTTTTTCACCACTAAAACAGCAAAAAAAATAAAAAAAAAGGCAAAACTTGGAACAGATTGTCCAGAAAGGCTGGGATGGACTCTGAATCTTTGAGAGATTTTAAACTCTACTGACCAAGCCTCAATAACTTGATTTAGTTGGTGCTGCTTGGAGTGAGGTCTTGGACTAGATGACTTCCAGAAATTATTTCAAAAGATTCTGTGATTCTGAGATACATTAACTTAGGTATCTAAATTAGGAAAAGAGCTTCTCTGTATAGTGTCTTGAAAAGCCGGGCATCTCTGGAGAGCTTAAGAGAAATTTAATGTAGATGCCTCAAACGGCTTTCTGGAGGATTAAGTGTCTCTCCAGGGATAATAAAGGAAGACTGGGAAAAGCATTGCCCTAATTTAGGAACATAGATTTTCCTGTGATTATTAGGGCAAGTACAGTGTGCAAAGGATTTTTTTTAGATTAGTTTTCAACTCAGTATTTATGTGTGTCCATCCTTTAAGAGTTTCAGCTAGTATTAATATGGCAACTGTATTAATGAGTGAGACAATGAATGGCATACAGAAGGTGTACAGGGTATAGAACATATGATACAGAGTAGAGGAAACAGACTGTAGGGGACTGCATTTTGCAATCTCCTTTTCTCTGGCCGCATAAGACTTCGTATGGAACTTGTCACATTCACAAAAAAAATCATGGATAGTATGTATTTTTTCTGTTAATGGATGGGTAAATCACCAGAGGAAACAACATCATATTTTTCATTTTTCCATTCTGCAACTCTATTCTGTATCACAAGCTATTGATTGTTCATTTTGGTTTGTATTTTGGTAAGAATATTTTATACACGTAGAAAATGTAGTTTAAAATGAGCAGAATCACAAAAGTGCAAAAATTGTATAGTTTGACTTCTATCTATATTCTGAGATAAGACTTCTAGCCACGCTTTGCAAAAGTATTTCAAACCAATACAAGAAATGTTACATACACATGGTATAATTAACACATTAAAATTCCTGACACAAAATGAGAGTAACCATAAAAAATGATGCAGAGGTTTAAGAAATGAGAGACCATAAAGAGAAAGGAGACCATATAAAACCTCCAAAATCCCCTGAAGAATATCCTCTTGGTTTTTGTTTCCTCATATATACTACAATTAGGGACAGAGTAACTGTTCCCTCCTATGGAACATAGGACTGAACTACTGTTCAGTATAATGCCACATAGTGAGAAAGAAAAATGTTGACCTCACGTATGCCAACAGCTGACATTTCACTAACTGGACTCATATTTTCATCCTTTAGTCTCCAGCATTCCAAGCACCTTCCTTTTCCTTGGACTTTACTGATTTCCTGGAATCAACTAGGATAATATATTTTAATTGAGTAGAAGTTTAATATGCTTTGAGCTGTACAATACATCTTATGCAACAGAATCCCAGTAAAGATCTGATTTCAAGAAACTGAGGTCATATCACAGTAGGCAGTCACATTTGCAAGCTAACAAAAGCAAAATGAGATGAACAAAGTAAACTAAAATTAGTAACAGCATGTTTCTTGCCTGTGGCAATATATATAATAAGTAATGGATGATGACAGATGACTCCTAATTTTTCCTCTTAATTCTACTGATAAAGTAAATAGAAACATTTTCTTCAGTAACATTGAACTTCTCTCTGTCGGTGGGCCACGAAACAGAATTTTAACCCATAGATTTTTTTTTTTTTCTTTTTTCTCCAAAAGGCACCAGATACTCTGCTTCCACAGGAAGAAGACCACCCTGGAATCTCACCCATTTCATGACATTTGACCCCATTCCTCAGTGAAAACACTGCTGAGATCATCAATTTAATTAAAACCAGAAGATATTTATGAAACACTTCTTCATACAATTAAGAGTTAATTGGACTGATTTGAACTAAACGGACAGCAAATATAGTCTTTATTTTCTTTTATTGGAAAAAGTGGAAAGTAAATCAGGAATTGTGTATTATTGGCTAATAGAGAAGAAAAGACAACCAGATACTGCCTATTCAGTGAAGCTCCTACAAGACTTATCTGTGTATATCTTGTTTGTGTTTTTATTTTAATAAATGTATACACTCAAAAAATAGTCTTCTGTAAATCCACTGAAGTAATACTTAAGAGCCTGTAAGTTTTGCCTAGTATCTTGCTATAATAATTACCTTGTCTTTTCCACATTTTTATTAAAATGATGATGGATGCACTAATTAAAATTATAATTAACCAAGTATTTTATTTGATGATGTATGTCAGTGATACAACTGAAAACAAAAATGTAGCGTTTTAACAAGATGAAATTTTACTGTGATTTACTGTGATTTCTGCATTTTTCTATAACTAACATTTCAATTTTCTCAAATTAGTAGCTTTTAATTATCCTAAATGTTCTACTACAGAATTCTTACAATTTTCTTTTCTGTCATTTTCCACCATAGTTTCAGTAAGACTATTGAGGATAGTAGTGAAACTGTTAAGGAAAGACACCATCAAGGAAAGCAGTGAGATTACCTGCTTGGAATCAGCTGAGACAGACTCCTCTCTGCTGGCTGTTATGCAATAGCCAAAACCCAGGTATTCAATGCACCCAACCATTCTATGTTTCAAATTATTCAGATGTATTGTATAAATGGGATAGTGAAAATAGAATAATTTTATTATTTCTGATGCAATCTTCTTGGTGCATAATATTTTTTTCATCTCTGTATTTAGACTTCCAACCATAAACTTCTACTTGAGCATGCCTCAGACTGACAGTTTTTGTTTTGAGGACTAAGATAGATTTCTTGGGGTTTTTTTTAGTGTTTTGTCACATTGCTTTTTATAAACTGTAAAGAACTGTAAAAGCAAACCACACCATTAAGATTAGATAAAGAGCTAATGATAAGAATGCAGCATTTCAGAAAAATCTCTACAACTGTGGAGTTGTCACCAATGTGAGAGAGGAAATATTGGTGTTTGATAGCATAGATATAATAAAAGCTATCTGATTCTCACCTAGCACAGGTGTTACAAAGCCATATTACTACTACTGATTGTGATGGACACTTCTATAATAGTGAAAGGAAAAGGACCAGAATACAGACCTGAACACTAATAGAAAATCTTCCATACATTTTAATTGTAAGGACCCCTTTAACTGCGGTCCAAATTAGCTGGCACTCTGTCAAAAATGTGTAGGATTTGTCTGGGTAGAACAGTACTAAAGAAAAACTGTTTCTTATGGGCAGTTTGGATGCAGCCACACAGACTTTTTTGGATTGTTCTGAAAAAAAAGGTGAGCTCTATGAACAAAAGTTACTGTTGTCTTGGTAAGGGCTAAAAAAATAGTCTGACCTATTTTATTTATTAACATTAATGGGTAGTAGCGCCTTCAGAGAGAGTGGTAGAAAACTTCCAACAGAAAAGAAGGAAAAAAAAAAGTTCCTAGAAGGTTAGATTAATCTTCTCATAAATATATACTCTGACTAACATTCTGTCATTGATACACCATTCATCTGATCTTTGGTTGGGGGAAATTTTACTCATGCTCCTTCATAGAAATTGAAGATATTGTAGTAATGTGTGTTATTACAATATTATTTTTCAACTATTTCTATAGCACTCCAGTATCACTTTCTTCTACTTTCTGATCTTGTTCTTATACCATAGAAATTAGTACAGAATACTGTTCTGTCTCCAGGATTAAAGCAGTTTTATACATTCTGGCACTCTAAAGCTCCCCTTCAGGCCAAGGAGGGAATTAAATTTAAATCTTTTTCTGCCTGGAAGTTTTAGCCGCTAATCTGCTTTATTTAAAATAGCACAAAATAGCACCCACAGATTTTCTTCTGCCTGTGCTGTTTTCTAAAAAGCAGCTTCTACTGTAAGAAAATGTGTGCTATTACTTTCATTAGGCATGCTTTGAGCATACACGTAGCAAATAGGGCACTTCAAAGCCATTTGTACTTCAACCCCAATCACAAGTAATTGGAAGGTAGGTGCTAGACTGCACACAATTTTAATGGCCTTAAACTGTCCAAAAACACAATAGGAAGCACATACAATAGGAATCACATAAAGCAGAAGCTTTTTAATCTAACTTCAGTCATCTAAAGTTTAGGCAAACAGTCTTACCGAAAAATCATCTAGACTTCCTTTAGAATCTTAGATACCTGTCTTAGAAGTTTACTTGGTGATTAGCTGAGAAACATGTGTAACTATTAGAGGGCTAATAGTCTTTTACTTTCAGTAAAAGACAAGCATATAGAAAGGCTTACACAATTAGGCATTTGGAGACTCCTCACTCTTTTTCTACAAAAGCTGGTTGCTAGTGTTCTGCATCAAGTAGGAAATCCTGGTTTGACCTCTGAGTATTATTCAAAGCCATAGCTTTCACGATTAAAAAGACTTGAGCTATCTTGTGGTACCTGTCCCTCTGTATGAAAGGAAATAAGATTTCAAGTGCAAGATGAAAACTAAGACAGAAATGAATGGAGATATCATCTGTGAGTATGGAACCCAGGTCTCTAATTATTTCTAGTTTTCCTTTGGTGACTGTTTAATACATATATGTAAGCAATCCAGACAATAGAAAACAAGACCCTCTTATCTGGGCTGAGAATCTTACAGATAGAGTTTGTATTCTTTATGATTACTTTCTCTAGCCTCTTATTTCTTGCATTATTTATTTGACAGTAATTTGACAGGAAAGATGGATAATTTATCCACATTCTCCAGCCTGATGAGAGTAATTTAGAAATTAATGCTGTGAATTTCTATTCTCTTTAAAACTTTTTTTAAAAAAATTCTTGCAGCCCACAGACTAGCAGCCTCTAGACTCTTACTTAGCTCCAATCATCCATTGTTTTAAAGGAAAGTGATTGTGATAATTGTATTAAACATTGTTTGGTGTATGTTAGTTATACTAAGAACAAAGTAAAAGCAGCAAAAGTTAGGAAAAATGTACTACTGCCTAACTTATGAAACTTTAACAGGGTTAGCTGTGGAATGGATTCTGAGATGGTGAGCTGTTGTAGTTTAGCCCGGATCGGGACCAGACTACGCAGTCTCTCTCTCACTCCCCCCACCCTCCGAGAGAACAGGGGGAGATAATAGAAGAAGAACGGCTCGAGGTTTGAGATAAGGACAGGG